>JAQQSB010001534.1:0-94987 GCA_029721515.1 Synanceia verrucosa
CCTTGTCAGTTAAAAAGGTACAAAGGGGCGGTGTGGTTTCACTGCCCTCCTTCAGGAGGTGGTGTCGATTGGAAAAGTTTTTCCCCCTTCTGTGCTGCTGAGCCGGGGGTGAATGGGGCTCGCGTCCAAAAAGCTGTGGGACAATGCAGTCGGTTTTTCCTTATTACCGGAGTCAGATGTGGCCTGCTGATGGAGGGACTGAGCTCCTGTGGGGTCAATAAGGTAGCCATTGTTCTGGGGGCGTCTGTGTGTCCATGCTGTTTGCAGTCTTCCAAGCTTTGTGTCCTCCCCAACCGTCCCCTTTTTTTTGTAAAGGGGAGGGTCTAAAAGGATAACTGTTTTTGCTCCCGTCATTCCATTTCCCGACACGGGAAACAGGCGTTTTTCCTCTTTTTTCCATCTTTCCTTCCACCCGATCGGGATGGCAATCAGCGTGCGAATCGCGCAGTCTGAATTAAAACACTCCAAGAAAAAGTCCTCGGGGCCCCTTTGGGAAGTCTGAGACTGGCTGGAAACCTGACCTGAAACAGAGTTTTTTTGATTCCCAGACTCGCTGCGTTTTTGTTGACTCACGTTGCGGGATTCTCAGTGGGGCTTGTTTGGGGTATAGGAACTTTTGATCCGCTGAATGACCCTTCGAACGCCCGGTACCCCAACCCAAACAGGGTCGTTTGAGGTCAGGGGGTTGTCTTCCCAGTTTTCCCCCTTCATCCCTCTGATACAACCACAGCTCCCCGTCTCATCTTGAATACAAAACCCCCAGTGTCCCCCAGTCCACGGTTAAAAAGACCCTCCTCCTCAGAGAACTTTTGGGGAGACTCGCCCGACATGAAACACCATGTTTTTCCCGGGCATCCGTAGTGGCCTTGCTTGGTAGATGGTATGGGGTCTAAATCAGTGACATGGTCACTGGTCAAATTTTGCACCTCTTTCTCATCGGTATCAGGAACCAGATTGCCTGTATGCTGGTGCTGCTGCTGCTGCTGCTCCTCTTCACCTCTGCCTGCTTCGGGGTGTCTTTAAATTGTCCAGTCTTGTATCGGGGCATGGTGATCTCAATGGTGTATGCAACAATGCAGCTCTTAATAAAAGCGGTGGGAAGTATCCACACCCCTTTGTTTTCATTAATCCTCAGGCTACTACTCCATAATGTGTTCTTTCTACATAGGTGGGGTCCTGGGATGTAAGTACTATAAAGAGCACCAGCAATTAATTCAAAGTGTCTACTTGTATATTCTGTCTTACAAGGTTACATGTCTGTCATGTGTCATGTTGGGGGGTGTCCACATGCTGTCGTGTAAATGACTGTCACATGGCGGGGGTCATAAATCACTAGGTCGTAAATCTTTTTTTGACACAGATTACATATTCTCTCTTGCTGCAATGTTTAAGGTTGGAAAGTTGCATAGGGCTACTTCAATGACTGCTCATTTGGCTTCTTTGCCCATATGCTGTATGTGATTATTCTCTCAAGTTGCATAAAGTCTTTGAAGTTCTGTTTGTGTGTTGATAGAAAAATCAGATAGGTGCTGCCTGCAGAATTTCTGGCAACTCCAATGCAACTAAAGGTAGTATCTTGAACTTCTTGGAGATTTAGTGGGAGACTTTACTTGTTGACTTCTTTCCCTTAATTCATTCATTATAAAACAAATCAAATCAGGGCCCAATGTCTTATTAATTTCATTTTCTTCCTACAAGCCAGGCTTATAAAAAAGAAGACCCCCCTTCTTGTGCTTCCTTTGAAAAATTTACTGTCACAGTTCATTGAACTGTTCAAAAACATGTTGTAAACCTATTTCTAATTTTCCTTCATATCTTAAAAAATTCTAAACAAATGAGAACTTAATGGATATTTCCCAAACTATATTTAGTGTTCATCTGAGTCCCCTTTTTAAAACCCTGTAGTACTAGACAATGTCTCCAAAATAAAATTTAAAAAAATTTTTTTTTCATTTGATTATATGCTCTTAAACACTAGCTGGTTTTTTTTTGATTTTTTGTTCTCCATTCTTCCCGGTGATGTCCCTTAATTTTTTGGAATAGATAATTAACCGTGCATCATCAAGGTAGCGGGTGATTTTTTTTTCACTGCACTAATCAAATTTTTCCCAAAAACCCAAATTTTTTCTGTAGTTTTAGATTTTTTTTGTTTTTTTTTTTTTGGGAGGTTTTGCCATTATGGGCCCCCACATTAATGCTCTCAAATCAGGCACCTTGTGCCACCATCAGATCTAAAAGCCTTTTTTGTGACATCCTTTGGGAATGTCGATATATCAGACAATTGTATTACAGATAGATGACCATCCACCTGTCCTTTGTCTATTCTTCAAGTATTTTGCACAATTAATACTCCTGTCACTGATTATAGTTTTGTAATCTAGTAAAACTTTGCTAACTATAGTTGTGATCTGTCTGTCTTCCACCCCCAAACAGAAAATCATTTTTTAACACAGTGCACTGTTGCTGTTGGGGAAAATGTCTTTTGCTTCATAACATGCCCTGTAAACATTAGCATTATTTCAAGAACACAAAGTACTTTAATTTTTTTCGGGGTTATACAACAAAAAGAAACAGAAGTGGACCCAAAGAACAAGTTGGCGGTTAAAAACGCTCATGGACTGTCTTGACTCTGGAAAGGTTCCTGGAAAAGCCCAGTGTTGATGCATGGACTTCCCCGGTCCCTAAAGGGCAGGAATGGCAGGAGTGAAATTTCGAAAAAATCGCATAGACATTAAAAAAGACTTTAAAAAGAAGGAAAGTTGACCACTATAACACTATCACTCTCAACAAATTAGAACATAGTAGAATATTTCTTCTTAAGAAAATGTTACATATTTTAGACTCAATATAATTTAAAATTAAAATATAAAAATGTCTCTTTGGGATGTTTTGATACACACAATGTCATTCAATCAAATTTTCAATATTAAAATTAAGATGTAAATTAGGTTACCTTAAATTTAATTTTAAATTATATTATTTAACAATTATATTGTCTAAAATATTAAATTTCACTTTTTAAATGACTTAAACTTTCAGTATGTTCTAATTTGTTGAGATCTTTTGTCGGAATAGGCCATGTTTTTCAATAAAAAATTTTTTTGAGATTTCTGAAAGTGAAATAGAAGAATGTGAATTTTTGTCACAGCTACAGGTATGTTTGTAGATTATAAAGTATGTGCAAGTGTGATATTTTTTTTAAATTTTAATTTTAAGTTTATGAATACACATTAAAAATTTTTCTCATTTTTAATTTTGGATGCATTGGCCATGTTTTGTGCAATAACCATAAAATTTCTGTTGAGATTTCTGAAAGTGAAATAGAAGAATGTAATTTTTGTCACAGCTACAGGTATGTTTGTAGATTATACAAGTATTGCAAGTGTGATATTTTATTTTCAATTTTAATTTTAAGTTATATTAATTTCCCTTAAATTTTTTCTCATTATATTCTAATTTACTGAGATACCATTATACACACTGTGATTTTAATTTGGGGTACATTTTATGATACATACTTTTTTAATTTATACTTTTTTTTATATGCAGATACGCATGTTACCTTGTATGCATGATTTTTTTTACAATTTATGCAATAAAAGCTAAAAGCACAACACCAAAGTGGAGCCCCTTTGATGGCTGGGCAGAAACAAGTAAAGGTACAAAAATTGATATTACATTTTAAACAAAAAAAAATAGTCTTTCAAACTCAGCTCTTTATTGACAAAAAAAATGCCATTGCTCATATTTGACATCCTTATTTATGTATATAAATGTTTCCTAAAGATAACCCTAACAGTGCCACCTGGTGGTAGTTGGTTATTAAACAAAATGGACACTCCCACCAGGCTGAAAAACCGACAAATTCACAGTTTCTAAATTAGATAAATTTCATATAAAAGTTGATATTTGTTCCCGGGCCCCTCAAAAATTTTAAAAGAAAAATCAGGCCTTGGCATCATTTAAAATGAAACCCCCAAACGTAACCTCAGTCAATGCTCCACTCATGTACTCATGTTGCTAAAAACAAGTATGTGTGGGGGGGAGAGGTGTGTGTTTTGTCAGGTTTTATCTCTGTGACAGACCTAACCCAGATTAAGAACATCCTGTCATCTATGATCAAATCCGTCAGCTATTCCTGTGATTAATGAGAACATACAGTAGGTGATTTGAACTGAATAAAAAAATTCAAATATAAGGCACAGAAAGTCATAGAGATATATTCACTATAACCCCAAAAAATATATTCAATATAAGATTTTTTTTGTGGAAATAACTCATTGTTTTTTTTTCCATAAAAAAACAGTGACATCAAATTATCAAACTATTGTGGGCTCTATGTTTTCTTACCCTTGAGAACCTTACTTGTTAATGGATTAAACTTTGGACTGGGACTGGGCTGTGGATAAAAGCAAACCCGGAAGCATTGCTTGCGTCTGGTCTACTTTGCCCCCAGGTGGGAAAACAGAACATCCTCAAAACATTTAAGTGGCCACTTCTTACAAATAGCTCCGCCCTTCACTAACTGAGGTGTAAAAAAAAACATATTTCCCTTTTGTAAATAAAAGAGGAGAATTCAAATTAAAATTTTAAAAAAATTCCTTTTAAAAATCACTATCATTTATAAGGTTAAATTTCTCAAAATATTTGGTTTGGTGTTTGAGCCACAGGTGCTGCCCCCAGTGACTGAATCGTCCGACATTGAGTCTATAATATGGTCAATAAAATACTTATCTTTAAAGTTCAAATCTTCGCCTGGAAGATCAAGCCCAACTAACTCCCATCAGACCTCTGATGGGCCATTCGGCATCAGTCAGCTTGCCCCGCAGAGCCACCACCAAATGATCTTGGCAACAAGCACTGACTCTGCCTGTTGAAAAAACACACACTTAAACAATACACTCTGCCACAGATATCTACACTACACTATGAAGTTTTAAAATCATAACAAACTTTATAGTTAGACCTTTTTAACCCCTAAACCCCCCTCAAGAAAAATAATGCTTTTTCCAAAAAGACAAATGGTTCCTCCAAAGTAAAAAAAAAAACCTCCAAGTCTGTCTGTTTCTCCTCCAGACGGGTGACACCAAAAAAACCCGAATAAAAATAGTATATATACAAAATATATAGTTAAAATTTAATGAAAATCGACTAATATAACAGAAAATATTAATAACATTAACACAATACAAAATGTTTACAATGTACACACATTAAATAACTTTGCTTTATTAAAAGATAATCAAATAAATAAGGACAAAAAAAAAGTATGTAACTGACAGCAATGTTTCAAATTTTAACTATCAACACAAAAAAGCACGTTAAAAAACCCTAAAAAACTTCCTGACGAAAGAGACAGTCATGTCAAAATGTCTACAACTGCTGTTTGTGGGCCTTGGCTTCACAAATGCAGCCCCGCTGTCAAACTATAAGGGGGGGCCCCCCCGAGGGTTATTTCTATAACAGTGTCATTGCACTTTTCAGTCAAGAATTTGGGAGGTGCTGCTGCTCACAAAGTTGTCTTTGCTGTTGAACACATAACCAGTTGTTGTCAGGGCCCCCCTTTGGGTGGGGTCAACTTTCCCCGTGTGCCTCGGTTTTACCACTGAAAAAAATTTCTTTTGATTTTTTCCCGTTTCCCCCTGTTTTTTAAATCTACTGGACTTCTTTAGGTTGTTGAAAATTTTCACCCTCATCTGCAGCATTCATTCCCCCTGAGTGCAGATCACCTTAATGGCTCTCATCAAGGTGGGGAGACAGTGACTCCCCCCTGAATGGTACGACTCCTAATGAGACCTATTGTTTTTGGGGTTTTTATGTTTTTTTTTTCTCTCCAAAATATAAGTATCTGGGCTCTCTACCCTCATTAGAACTAAAAAACCTCTTGGGTGAAGGGGGGAAGGGGTCTTCCCCAAACCTCAACAAGTCCCTTGACTCTTTTTTCTTTTTTTGTCTTAATGGACTTTCTCCCAAAAACACACATGTTTTCAATTCACATCTCTTACACTGGCCCCCCCATGGCCTCTCTTATTCTACCCCTTCATATCACATTTTCTTTTTGTGTACTTTGGCTGCACAGTAAGTAAGCATGGGTGGGGTTATGTGTAATGTGTGTGTATTTGGCAATTGTAGCCTTTTCATGCATAAAATTAAGCACAGTGTAGATGTATTATTCATTCATAAATACATTTCAATTGTTGAGCTGCATTGTGTACAGCTGCCTGGGGCAGACTGACTGACACATGTGGATCAAGTGTGTGTCATATTATACAACACAACTTGTATAGAAACACACACTTTTAAAGTAGCAATATTTGATCATTTATGGAATTAAAGTTTTCACGGATAATATACCGTATCATTTAGATGGAGCAGTGCATCCATACATGTCAGTCCTAAAATATATATAAACAAATATTTCAATCTTTGGTCATGTTTTACATATTGTTTTCAAGAACATCAGTGTATTGTGTACACATACATGGGAGAAGTACATACAAAAGGTGTAATTTCCAGCAGTGACAAGCAGCATTTATGTATATTTTAAATTGACACACACAATGTCATAAGCACAGGAGTAGATTTTATGAGTAGCTACTTGAAGATCTGTGCTACTTAGATGTTGATGAATGCAAGAATCCATCAAATTAGCCTAGCTGACCAAACTTTGACATTTAAATAGCACAACTGACACATACAAAGGCATACTATAAACTTATTTGGGAATGTGATTTCCTTTCTCCTAATCCTGCCCTTTCAAGGGCTCTTTTCTAGAATGGACTTGTGGCGTCATAGTTCTTTCTTATGGCCAAACAGAGGAGAGGAAAAGGTGTGTGCCACTCTATGTGGTCTTTCTCTTTTTTTGTTGCTTAATGGCTGGTGAGTTTGACCTCTACACCGTCCAACCTCCCATGCAGGAGTAAAGACTAGAACAGCCTCAAAACCTCAGCTGGAAGAAATAAGAAAAAAAGTAAAGGAAATTGAATTCAACTGAACTTTATTTTGAATATGTTCAAAGAACCAGAATGAAAAAATAAAACAAAAGAGCGATATAATTATAAAAAAAAACATCCAGACATAAATGGCCAGAGATAAACATACAGCCCAACAATTCCTTGGATTACTGGATGAGTTTTTGTTTAGAAATTAAAATGAAGACACAACAGCAAGATAGCATAATGAAATTTAAATTATGGTAGTCCCATAACATTGATGGTAGGATCAGGATCATGCTGAATTAATAGTATTGTCAATATATCTATGAAAAGTATATACAAGGTCTCAGGGGAGAAATTGAGTCCTCACGCAGAGGGATTTTACTAAGAGAGTAGAGTGTCTTTTCCTGTATTCTAGTATTTGCCTTTAAATGGAAGTCGTTTGAATGCCACTTTTAACTGTATATACAAGCATGGGAAGTGTATAGCTTAAAATTGTAATAGCGATTATACATCATCATAAATTGTTATTGTATTATAAATTATAATAATATATTGGTCAAGAGGAAGTATGTTGGCACCAGTTCATATATTAAAAAGCTAGAGTGCAGAAATGGATTGGTAACAGCATACAGTATGTATACAGCAGAATGCATAGAGATGTCCACACATGCACCCACATGATCCACATTAACAGGCTACACGTAGACCAGATTTTCAGGCTTAAATAACGCCCATTTTCACATAAATATGTATGTGTGAGTGAAGAGCAGTGTACAAAGAAAAGCCTCCACAAGTATGTTTCTCGCCCTTTAGCCGCATATGATAATATTGTGGGCAGCTCACGAATAAATGTCTTGAGCTGTAATGATTTCATTTACAGTAAATCAGACCTGCAGCTACTTGCATGTTAACTTGCAAGCTTGAAATCTTACCTCCTGGCGTCATGGCGATCAAAAGGTAAAAGTGTTGTTGTTGTTTTTGTTGTTGTTGACAACGTGGTCGGAGAAAGACCACGAGTCAAAACCTGCTGTTTGCAGCTGATTTTGTTGCCCGTTCCAGGGCAGCTGTGGCCTCCCTCACAGCTGTGGCACAGATTTCAACATGGTGGGAAGTTTCACTGCTGTTTCTGACATACACCGCACAGTCTATGGTACCAGCATGACCTTCTCTCACTCTCCTCTTGTCTCTCTTCTTGCTCCAGTGTTGAATATGCACACGCTTACTCCTATCGTATTAGTTGCGTAGCTGGTCCAGTCAGACTGAGGGCAGTCAGAGGCCGTAGAATTACTCTCACCAATGGGATTGCGAATTCAAATTGATTTATTGCTGATTTATTTTATTGATGAGTCAAAAAAATGCAGCTATAAATGAAAAAGCATTTCCAATTAACACATTTCTTTAATATTTAATATTCATGTGGACGTTGGCGGTGACAGCCTTGGTACTGCTTTTATCTCGCTGTTAGATTCAATTGGCTTCTGTCAGAATGTTCAGGAACCAACTCACTGTTTTTAACCATACACTTGACCTGGTCCTGACCTCACGGCATTGAAGTAGAACATTTATCAGTCCACCAACAGAATTCCTTCCTATCAGACCATTACTTGTTAACCTTTGAATTTTTCTTCTGGACTATGCTCCATCAGGTAAATCCATGTACACTAGATGTTTATCTGAAAGTGCTGTAGCCAAGTTTAAGGATTTAATTCCATTAGCTTTTAATTCAATACCTAATATCAATATACTTGAGGCTCAGACTTCAAGTCCTACTCAAATTGATAATTTGGTAGATTGTGTGCAGACTCTCTGCAGAGCATCTCTAGACTCTGTTGCTCCTCTAAAAAGAAGATAGTAAAGCATAGAAAGCTGGCTCCATGGTATAACCCTCACACCCACAGTTTAAAGCAAGCAGCAAGAAGATTTGAAAGAAGTGGTGTTTAACCCGGTCTGCAAGAGTGTCGTCTGGACTGGCATGATAGTTTGAAAGTTTATAGGAAGGCTCTCCGTAAGGCCAGAGCAGCTTATTATTCATCATTAATAGAGGAAAATAAAAACAACCCCAGGTTTCTTTTCAGCACTGTAGCCAGCTGTGCAGAGCCACAGCTCTATTGAACCATCTATTCCCACCAACCCTCCCCTCAGTAGTAGTGACTTCGCAGGCTTCTTTGTTGAAAGATTATAACTATTAGGGAGAAAATCAGTCACACTGTGCCTTTGACTGAAACTGCTGTGTCTTTAAACACAGAAGCATAGGACTCATTGAAGAACTTGATGTATGCGGACTGCTTTTCTCCCGCATAGACCTCTAAACTGACTTCATTGATTTCACTCATCTAATCCCCTTCCTACTTGTCTCTTAGATCCCATCCCAACTTCACTGCTTAAAGAAGTTTTACCGTTGCTAGACACCTCTTTATTAAACATGATTATCTTTTAACATTCAAGACTATGTACCTCAGTCATTTAAAGTAGCACTTCGTAATCAAACCTCTTCTGAAAAGAAGCCCGGTCTTGATCAGAGGTTTTAGCTAACTATAGACCAATATCCAACCTTCCTTTTCTCTCTAAGATCCTTGAGAAAACAGTGTGCAGTCAGCTGTGTGACTTCCTCCAGAACAATAATCTATTTGGGGACTTTCCAGTCAGGACTTAGAAAATATCGTAGCACCGAGACCGCTCTGGTGAAAATTACTAATGACCTGCTAATTACGTCAGACCATGGACTCGTCTCAATTACTTGTCTTGTTTGATCTTGGCGCTGCTTTTGATGCTAATGACCACCATATCCTGTTGCAGAGATTACAGAGACATTTAAGTGGTATCAGAGGGAACTGCTTTAAGCTGGTTCAAATCCTACTTGCTCGGATCGATCACAGTTTGTTTACGTTAATGATGGGTCCTCCATACAGTCCATAGTCCAGTTATGCGGGATTATGAAGGCTTTCTGTGCCCGGAGCCTATTCTATTTACTTTATATATATACTTCGCTTTGGGGAATGTTATCAGGAAACACTCCATAAACTTTCACTGTTTCTACAGATGATGCTATAGCTATATTTGTCATTTAAGTCAGACAAAGATCCAACTGATTAGCCAAACTCAAACATGTCTTCAGGATATAAAAACTTGAGATGACGCACAATTTCTTGTTATTTGATTCAGATAAAACTGAGGTTATTCTAGTGGCCCTGAAAATCTCAGAAATAACCTATCTAAAGACTTATTTACTCTAGGTGGCTTTGCACCAGCCTAGAAACACCACTGTAAGGAATCTAGGGTGTTTTGACCAAGATATGTCCTTCAACGTCCACATGAAACAAACAGCTAGAACAGCTTTTTTTCATCTGCGCAACATTGCAAAAATAAGGCATATTCTCTCCCAAACGATGCAGAAAAATTAGTCCATGCATTTGTAGCTTCCAGGCTGGACTATTGTAACTAGTTATTATCAGGCTGCCCTAATAAGTCTATCAGGACCTCCAGCTGGTCCAGAAACGCTGCAGCACGTGTTCTGACCAGAACCAGGAAAAAGAGACCATATTACTCGGTGTTAGCCTCTCTCTGCACTGGCTCCTGTAAAATCTAGAATAGAATTTAAAATCCTCCTCCTCACCTACAAGGCACTGAATGGTCAGGCACCATCTTATCTTAAAAAGAGCTAATAGTGCCTTATAATCCTGCTAGAACTCTACACTCTCAGAATGCAGGACTATTAGCGGTTCCTAGGGTTTTATAAAAGTAGAATGGGAGCTAGAGCTTTCAGTTATCAAGCTCCTCTTCTGTGGAACCAACTCCCTCTTTCAGTCCGGAGGCAGACACCATCCCTTATTCAAGAGTAGGCTTAAGACTTTCCTTTTTGATAGTGCTTATAGTTAGGACTGATCAGGGTTTGACTCAGGCTGCCTTGGATCAATCCTTGAGTATGCTGCTATAGGTCTAGACTGCCGGGGGACTTCACTCTGACACACTGAGCTTCTCTTCTTCTTCATTTGGATGCCTCCATTGAGTCATTTACTAACTCATCTTCTTCCCCCAGAGGCCCTGTGCTCTCAGCTCCCAGGTGTCTGTGAGCTGAGGCTACTTGTTGAGAAGGAGGTGGTGTCATCCAGGCTTCGTCTGTCCTGATGGTGGTGAGAGATGGAGAAGAGGTGATGCTGCTCAGGTTAATATCTATTAGGGTAGTGGAGAAGAGGATGTGTTTACTCTTCCTCCCTTTAACACATGCTGCAGATTAGTTTTGTGCCTCGTAGTCCTTGTGCGTTCTCATCTCACAGGTATCCATGGATCCAGTCTACCTGGTGGAGTAGTGGTTGTGCAGACCAGTCAGGCTTCATCTTCTGGTTCTGAGTGACATGGCGGTGATGAGGTCATCCTGCGGAGGCTTCTCCTGTTTGGTGTGGTGGAGAGTAAGACGTGCTGTTCAGGCTTCCTCTGGTTGGCGTGGTGGAGAGAGAGGAAGCGTTACTGCCCAGGCTTCTTCTGGTTGGTGTGGTGGAGAGGAGGATGTGCTGCCCAGGCTTCTTCTGGTTGGCGTGGTGGAGAGGACGACATGCTTCTCATCCTTTGCTGATAGCTTGATGATGCTCTTCATCCCCTTGGACACTCTCATATAATTCTATATACACACTGTATATTAGCTGTTGTTATATTGATTTGGACATTTACATACAATTTTGTATGTTGAGTGTTAATATGTTTTCATTGTTGTTATTCTGTACACATGGCATCTATTGCGTCTGTCCATCCTGGAAGAGGATCCCTCCTCTGTTGCTCTTCCTGAGGTTTCTTCCGTTTCTTTTTCCCTGTTAAAGGTTTTTTGGGAGTTTTTCCTGAGTCGATGCGAGGTCATTTGTAAAGAACAGAGGGTGTCATATCCTGTACAGATTGTAAAGCCCAATGAGGCAAATTCATAATTTGTTGATATTGGGCTATACAAATAAATAAAGTTGATTTCAATTTGAATTATGGTACAGATTCGCTTCCATATCCTAGTTAACTGAGTGAGAGAGTGAACAAGACAACAGTTCTTATTTAGTGGGAAAAAGTTCAGACTCCTTTTTTTTGCTGACTAACCTAGCAAAGCGTTATCGTTAGTCGACCGTTAGCATTGCTAACATTAGCTAACAAAGTAGTAATAGAAATGCTGCTTTGAGGTTTGAAACACACCAGTTATCACAACATATTTTTTGTTGATTTAAACCACTGATCCTGTGTTTTCAATTCATTTTACCACTTATTTACTGTTAAAAAGTTATCTGTTGAGAGAGACAACACTTACCTCTCTAAGACTCAGAGCCTGAAGCAGCTCAGTGACACAGCAGAATTACAGCTGAGGCGTTCAAGGACACTGGGAGACTGAAGGTGAGGGACGTTGTAGATCATGGCTAACATTACTGTCTTTAAGAGGCTGTAGGAGGCTAAATGTCAAAGCTATTGAAGCTACTGCAACCATATGAAAGTAGAAAAACTAACAGACGGACAAAAAGGCGAGTGTGCAGGCAGACACTGTGGACAGGTGTGGTGGATGTCAGAGGCGTTATTTCATTCAATATTATGTGAACGTTATCAAACCCTTTCAATCATTGTAAAGATTAATTTATTAAGTATTCACTCATTAACTCGACTCTTGGATCTGATGTCAAATCAAGGCGAATGACAAACATTATGAATAGTAGATTAGATCAAGTTAAATAAAGAATTAATAAATCTCAAACACATTCTGATTCAGTTACCTTTTAGAAACACATCAAAAATTAAACAACAGATATCAATTATGAAACAAATATAAAACTGGAATAATTTCTACTTTTTCCATTTCTTTTCAAATCTTAAAGTGGTGTTAAATGGACAACTAAGACAATGTGTTTTGGTGTACGTTATTGCAGAAGTAACTCTGTCTCCATCTGCTGTTATGATCTCCTCAGGTCTCTCCTGGCTCTCCTCACCTTCACCAGCCCAGTGAAGGCTGCAGCATGCACTGTTTAACTCTCAGCCGCCTGGCTCTATCCATGGGCTCATTATAGGGGGGAGAAAATTTAGGACAATTCCAAGGGTCCACGGACTGACAGGTCAAAAATAGGTAAACACCAATATAAAATTATTAAACCATCATCATTGAGCATATATAGCAGTAACACATGAGCAGTGGTTGTCCGCCACAGTGCTTTGATGTTACCTGACAATTACATTCAGTTGTGTGTCAAACTTAATCCTCTATAATGTGGATGTAGTCCTTGGTCCAAGCAGATAAATGTGAACTGAACTTCAGGGTTCCTCAGCCTCTCTGTGACTGAGATCCTTCCCCAGACCTCTGTCATTCAGAGCCCAGCGCTGCTTACACTTTTACCTGTGACTCTGAACAAGCATCTGTGAACTGGGCTTTTTTAACACAGTTCCTCCGGTGTGTTTTTTGATGATTTGGCCCTGTTTTTATCGATCACTTATTTGATTGTCATTGTATTTTTATTATGTAGTTTTTTACTTCTCACTGTTTCTCTTTACTTTACTTTGTTAAGTGATAGCTTTTTAATTTTTCAAGAAGCCGCACGGTGATTCTTTGGGCTTTGTCAGTCATCTGTGAGTCACTTGAACTGCACTCAACCTGTATGGAAAAGTAAGTCATATTTATTTGTCCTATAGGAGAGCTAGTAGTGCTAAGAGGAGGTCACTGACAACACAAGGAAGTACAACCAGTGACTCATATGTGGAGCACAGTGATCACATGATACGTGCTGGATTAAGTATCTCGCCTATTTACATGTAGAGACACAAACAAAGCCTCCTGAGTAAACAACAACAAACTGGTTCATACTGAAGATCAGAGGATAGAAAACGGTCCTGTGTGTGTTTTAGCATCAGCTGACTGGTTTGGCATTCTGGCGATGCCTTGTTTCATCCCAAATCCCCCCAACTTCTTCAACAGACATCATCAACAGAAAAAGCACCAATAAATCATTGAAACAGACACTGAAAGACAGACTCATTTCTAAAATCACTTGTAAGATACATATGTAGTGAAATCTACCATCAAACACCAAACATCTAAAGGCTCTAGGCTTGTTTCTTTAACTAAATACACCAAAATCTAAAAGCATATATCATGATTATATTGAAGTTTAATTGGAAAGAGTAATTCATAGCTAGGCCCCATCTCTCACCTTCTGTTCTTTTTTTTAATATTTAACTCAACTGAGTCCAAAGCTGATGGATTTGATTCTCACTGATGAAATGAGAGTGATTTTCCCCAGATCAGTTTTTTTTCACAAATGCACAGTCATGGTCAAAATTTAAATAAACTTTAAAAGAACATAACGGTATAACGGCATAATACTGGGCAGACATGAAGGCGCACACGCAGTGCAGCTATTTCAGCTCTCCAGTTTGGTGCTTTGTCTTTGTATGTCTTTGTGTGGTTATTCATTGATTTTTTGTAAGGCCACTTTTTTGTATACAGTCAGCCAGGACTTAATCGACCTCGGGTTAAGATATACTCTGGCCATAAAATTGACTTTCACCACCAACACAATATAATCGGAGTGTCATCTGATACCACCAGGATTTCCGTGACGGTCAGCCCACCCAGCAAGAGAGACGGAGACGCAAGAGGGAAAGGAAGCAGAAGCGAGATGCCGGTTCGGGCCTCCAGCTGCTAAGTTAATGCAAAACAACCCAGACAGACCACCACTATCGAGTCCTTTTTCCTGGACCAACGCCAGATCCATCACCTGGGCCGTGGACGTAATTGGGAGCTACAGCTAGCAACTAACAGCTTTGTCCGGGAACTGCAACGTTATTTTTTGATCACAGAGACGTGGCTTCACCCGCTGATCCCAGACGCTGCAGTTTTCAAGTATGGCCGCATCGCCACAATCGGGCAGGACAGGAATCCAGAGACTGGAAAAGAGCAGAGGAGGGGCACTTTGTGTTTATGTGCACAACGATTGGTGCTGTAACAGCAGGATCATTGACACTCACTGCTCTTCCTGATTTAGAGGTACTATGGTGTCTCCTGCAGACCTTTTTACTCTATCGGGAGGGAGCTAGCAGTAGTCATTGTGATAGCTGTATACATCCCAATCGGATGCCAACGTTAGCACAGCACTTAGCCTCTCCACTGCTCACAAGCTGTAAACAAACAGCAGCTCACTCCACCCTGATGGAGCCCTTATTGCTGCCTTCGTGACTTTAATCAAGCGTGTTTAAAGACTGTTCTCCTAAATTGCTCCAGTACGTGAAGTGTCCCACCAGAGGGGATAAAAACTTTGGATCATGTTTACTCCAACATCAAGCATGCATACAAGGCCACCCCTCCCCACCTTTGCTGGATCCGACCATCTCTGGCCTCGTCCTCACCCCTCATACACCCTCTCGGGAGGCAAACAGTGCCACAAACAAAGACAATTACAACATGGCCTGAGGACGCTTCTGTCTCAGCTGCAGGACTGCTTCAAGCACACTGTTTGGGAAATTGTTTGAACAATTACAACTCTCCAGGAATATAGTTAGACACTGTAATTTCCTAAGCTATCAAAACTGTATGGACACTACAATACTGTCAGTAAACAGATCCGGGTTTTCCCTCTAATCAAAACCCTGGATGACCAGTGAAACACAGGCCCTTCCTCAAACCAAGTAATGCTTGAGACAAGGAGACAAGCAGCAGGAGACAAGCAGCAGCATTACGCTGCCAGAGCTGACCTGGAAGAGAGGCATCAAGGAGGCCAAGGTGGCCTTCAAAAGGAAAATAGAGTGAGCATTTCACTGGACAATAACTCTAAAAAAGATGTGGCAGGGAATACAACATATCACAAACTACAAATAACAATAACCAGGGGTCTGGGTAAAAACAGACGCTTCTGCTGGCAGAGGAACTGAACCGGTTCTTGCTCTGTTTTGAGACTGATCCAGTCTCATCACATCCACAATCTTTTCCAGCGTAGCACACTGACACTTCAGAAACATGAAGTGAGACGTGTGCTAAGGACTGGTTAACACCCAGGAAGGCTGTCGGCTCCAGATGGAGCACCTGGCAAGGTACCTAAAGCCTGCGCTGACCAGCCGATCAGTGTCTTCACACGGGATTTTTAACTGTTCCCAGCAAAACCACCATCCCCTCCTGCCTGGAAGTCTGCCACAATCATCCTCGTCCTCCAAAAGTCAGCTACTGACAGCGCCTGGAAACATTACAGGCCTGTTGCACTTTACGCCTGTGATCATAGAAGGGCTTTGAGAGGTTGATAGCTAAACATATCAAGGACTTCATTTCCCCCTCAGCCGACCCTTATCAGTTTTGCCTTTCACAGAGCAACCGGTCCACTGGGAGGACGCCCATCTTCAAGTCGCTTTTCACACAGCACTGAGCCACCTGGAGCACCAGGCAACTATGTGAGGATGCTTTTGATTGACTATAGCTCAGCCTTAATACCATTTTATTTTTGGCTGACAAACTCCTTACCTCGGACTATCTCCTTTCCATCTGCTGCTGGATTGGCTGACTTTTCTCACTAACTGGCCCACAAACCGTGAAACTTGGCTCCTACCTCTCCCTCCTCCATCACACTCAGCACTGGATCACCTCAGGCTGTGTATTGAGTCCCTCTGTACTACTCACTACACTCCAGCAACTGTACACCAACCCATCTCTCTCAAACTCTACCATCAAGTTCGCTGGGATGATACCACTGGTGGTCGTGGGCTCATCTCAGAAGGAGATGAGTCTGCTTACAGAGATGAGATTGGAAATCTATCAGCGCAGTGTTCGGTAAACACCATTCTGAACAATTACAAAAAACCAAAGAACCCATCCTGGGACTTCCGAAACTAGCACAGACCCTGCCCCACTTCCTCACTAATAGAGAATGTGCTGAGAGGGTCAATTTTTTCCAAATTTCTGGGAGTCCACATCACGAGCAACCTCTCCTGGTCTGTCAACACCATGGCGGTGGAGAAGAAGCACCAGCAGCGACTCCATTTCCCTGAGTAAAGTAAGGAGGCACAATCTGGGATGCACACAGAGGCACACACAGCAAAAGGTGACTTTCATAGATCCACCGTGGAGAGCATCTCAGCGCACTGCATCACAGTGTGGCACGCTGGGATGCACAGCAGCAGACAGGAGAGCTCTGCAGAGAGTGATTAACACCGCCCCTGAAAATCACTGGCTGCTCTCTGCTCTCACTGGAGGATTATACAGCCTCAAGCTACCTTCAGCAGAGCCAAAAACATTTATCAAGCAGACTCTTTCTCACCCTGGTCACCACTCTTGTTTAACCTCCAAGGCCTCTGGCAGGAGATACAGGTCCCACAAAAGACGGACTAACAGACTCAGAGACAGTTTTTTCCCAGAGCCATCAGTGCTCTGAATACACAACATCACTGAATCTCTGCCAACACTACCCCAGACTCTCTATTCTCTCTATTACACTACCTCAACACTCAGTATATCTGAGATATGTATTAACGTATATCATGCATACATATGTTTACAGTATTGTCATATTATTTCCTTGAGATTATTATTGTTATATTAGTACTACATTAGTACTATAATGTTATAGTAAAAGACATATTGTTGTGTGCTGTATCTCACAGATACACAAACTATATTATCTTTTTATATATTGTTCTTATTTATATATTATAAACATACATATATATATATATCCCTCTGTGCAATAATGGTCAGTGGACAATGTGCAACAATTTACTCCATTCTATGTGCAACACTACCATTTCTGGAAAAAGTGAAATTGTGGAAATAACTTTTTTTTTACTTCAGAAGCAAAAATTATCTATCCTCTGTACATCTGTGCCCAACTACTGTAAATAGTGTCTCAAGTTTCTATAACTCTTTCTGTCTTCTTTCTATTTTATACTCTTTTTATACTTGTTTATTTCACTGAGCACCATGTGGAGCAGTGATCCTAATTTCTGTTGTATGCAACTGGGCCATATAATGCATAATAAAGGCTTTTGATTTGATTTGATTTGATAACGGCATGGCTCCCTCCAGTCAAAAAGTTCCAAAAAAAAAAAAGATTGTTAATAAAAAAATGTCTTAGTACAGTATGTCAAAGAAAGTCAAAAGAGGTCAAAATCTAAATTGACAATAAAAAGTAATCAAAACAACATGTTATATGTGTCTGATTATTGTCATGTTGTTAGATCCTTTCCAAAGCTTGGAAAAAGGCATATTTAAGGAAATTGTAAAGAAATTCAAAAATCTGTCACTATATAGTATGTCGAAAAAGTCATTCAAGATCAAAACCTAGATTGTCCATAAAATTAATCAAAACAACATATATGATTCTGGATTACTGTCATACTGTCAGATTCTTTTCAAAAAGTTGGAACAAAGATACATAAAATGTCATGTGAAATTAAAAAAATGTTAAAATAGGTCAAAATCTGGGGATTGTCCATAAAAGTCATCAAAAGATGTTACATGATTCTGATGACTGTCAAAGCTGTCAGAATCCCTCAAAAAGTTGTTAAAAAGGAATATAATGAAATGCTGGGCAAAATCTAAAAATGTCATCTTATAGTATGTTGAAAAAAGTCAAAAAGTTAAAAAAATAGAATGGTGATAAAAGTGCATCAAAACAACATATTATGTGATCCTGAGTACAGTCATAGTGTAATACTTTCAAAAAAATTGTAAGATACGAGCACATGAAATGTCATGAAATTTAAAAATATGTCATAGTATAGTATGTGGAAAAAGTCAAAGAGTTAAAAATAGATTGCTGATAAAAGGCATCAAAACAACGTATTAATATGATCCTAAATATCACAGTGTAAAACTTTCAAAAAGTTGTAAAAAGGCATATTATGAAATGTCACTTAAATTCTTAGAAAATGTCATTGCATAGTATGCGCGTCGCAAAAAAGACAAAAAGTTCAAAAAATAGATTTATTGAAAAAATGCATCAAAAGAACATATTATATGATTCTCTCTGAATACAGTCACAGTGTAATGCTATCAAAAATTAAATTAAAAATATGTTATAGGATAGTATGTCGAAAATGTCAAAGTTAAAAATAGATTGTTGATAAAAAGTCATTAAAACAACATATTATATGATTCTGAATACTGTCATGCTGTCAGATTCTTCAGAAAGTTATAAAAAGGGATAGTATGAACTGTCATTAAATTAAAAATGTCATTAGAGTAGTATGCCTAAAACTCAAAAAAGTAAAAAATCCAGATTTTCCTAATTAAAAAGTCATTTAAACAGTCTTTTGCTTATACTTCAGTCAGTAACATAAAATTATTGTTTTACTGCCCCTATCCTGAGTTTCCCTCATTATTTAACACTCATGACCTTTTTATTTCCTTTGTTCTCAAGGTAACAGTATTCTTTAAAAACATAACTGCAAGCAGCAAGGTTGTTCTGTAGCCTCTTGTAGGGATAATCAACAAAAGTCTAAATATATTTACAGTAGTATTATCACCCTGTGAGGTCGCTCCAAATCAGCTCACATCCAGAGGAACCCCTGTCCAGACTGTGCTTTGTTAGTTTGGTGATTTGTGGATCTCTGAAGGCATGAGTGATATTAATAACAGTTAAGGAATGAATTCTACCAAAATACAGTATGTACTGTAAACCCTAATAATAACTTTGTAAAACTGAAGGTAAATTATTTATGAAGCAGAAATGTACATGATTTATAATTGATTGTTTGTTTGTTTTCATGGTTTGTCCCATGCATATTAAGGGCACAGTCCTCATGGCTTTACTGTCATGGTTCTGCCAGTTGGTTTTGTTTTTACCTGCTTCCAACCCAGATCCTTCTGTAGCCTCATGACTTCCTGTCTTGCATATTATTATACTTATACTATAGTTTTCCTCCATGTTCGCCGCCTCCAGCCTGCCTGCCTTCCTCCACCGCCCACACCTGAGTCTCCTTTGGTTTTTCTATTAATAAATCAGCTGAGAACCTACTTTGCAAAACACAACATTTTGCAAGATTTGGCAAGTGCAGTGGGCAAACATTTAATCTGAGTTGTAAAATTACAGCTAGTTTCACAGCAAAATATTCAGCATTTCTTCCTGAGCCTCTGCAAAATATAATCTGGGAAAAAGTTCAACAAGTTTTCCATCCAGCCAAAAAAATTTGACACAAATGTTCAATTTTTTACCCAAAGTGTGACCATTATGTCCTCATAGTAAAAACAAAAGTGCACTTCTATTCTCAGTTCCAGCCCCAGTTCAAGCATAACAAAGCTTTCTTTTCTTTTCACTTGGGAAGCTTCAGCTGCACTCATGATAATGTGTTCATATACTGTGCTTGTGTGGAGCATTTTAAACTCAAGCTTAGCAGCATATTCCTCTTCTTGACCACAAAGATTCTGTGAATTTCAGCGCTTTGTTCCAGAAGTGAACCATGCAGCAACCATACTTTCACAGGAGTGTAGCTTGATGTGAAAGGCTGTGGGTATTTAATAAAATAAAGTCATGTTTTCTTCCATAATGTCTCCAGTGTTGTGAGAATGACTGAGCGTTTAAAGGAGTCACTGCATTTTTCATGTCAGGCAAACATGCAGTTCAGCCTTTCCCTCCAGCTGTTTTGTTGTTGAGCCAAGTCAAACTAAAGTCATGTATCTGGTGTAATGAAATGCCACCAGGACACTTCACTCTGTGTATCCCTGAGCGTTTTACATAGGGCAGATGTTTTACTAATTCATTACTGTTCTTCTGAAACACAACAGGAAAACATCAGACATGCTGTCACTCATTTATTTGAACAGAAATCAGATCCTTTCTACCTCTCTATTCCCAGCAGAGACATCAGTCTCGCAGTTTCCTTTATCAATGAAATAAGAAAAAAGTGTCTACATTAAATCAAATAAATCTTGTGACATTGCAGAAGCTTATTGAAATAATGCTACAGCCGAATACGTTTGGCTGTAATCAAAGCTGAAGGCGGTCCAACGTAATTCTTAGAGTGTGTGACCTTTTTGAGGTTTTTTGGGGCCAGGCAGTGTATTATTTGGACAATACACAGAAGCTACTGTTAGCTAGCTACATTGACAGCTTCCGATGGGTGACTTGAAGCGTAGTTCCACCTTTGATTAGAAAGCCATCCTCTGCCTCCTGCTAGTCTGGAACACGGAAAACACCTAGCTGATAACCTGGCCAAGATTAGTACTCATCTGCAGTAGGCTAACATCCAATCATTACAAAGCCCATGTCTGCTGGACCAAACTAACTCCACCATACAACAACAGCTGTAACATTCACACCATTTAAAATTTCAAACATTCTTTAAAAGATAAAGAGTACCAGCCAATCACAGCACAGGCAGGAAGTGTGTTCCATCAACTGAAACTGGAACCAGAACTGAATGTGGGGATCATTTTAGCAGTTTATTCCATGATCATAATATTACATTTAGTTTACAGTTTTTCTCGATTGTTTACACACATTTTCTGGTGCTTGAGACACAATGACCACAAATATAACCTATGCACCAACTCCCTCAAACCAATTCAGCTAAACTACAAGCACAATTCCTGCCTTTCACTCAAATTGTAGTTCTGAAACACTCTTTTTCTAAACACTACACACACTACAATAGAAAGTTGGCACAACTTTCGTTAAGATATTCTCTTTGTTTTCACAAGGAACACACTGTCATTCAGAATTCTAAAGCTTTAAATTGCCCTACTATGCACAACCACTCATCACATGGGCAAACAACTGTCACACAGTTTTACAATTAGCAATCAGAGCTTTAGCATAAAAGGGCAACAGATGAGTTCTTCTGTTTTGGAACAACGAATGCCAACATTGGGCCAGGGAGAGGCAGAGCCAGAGGAGTGAGAGAGTAAGATGAGGAGGATGAGGGAGTGACGAGGGGCATTTTAGGAGGAAGAGGAAGGCTAAGGACTGTAATCTCAGATGAGATCTGAGTCACTTTGTTAGCCATGGCTAACAATGAGGAGGCTGGGCAGAGAGTACAGCCAAATGTCAGCAGATTCACAGTGGCATCCATCTTCCGGATCTTTCTGAAATGAGAATAGGTAACAAATCTCTCTCTCACTAAAAACTGCAGTAGGCTACTTAGGTCAATACAGTACTTACTAGTACAGTATTACAGTATTGGACTGGTTTTGTACAACTGTAAAAATAAAGTATGTTTCTGTTTGGGAAATGTATTGCTACTTTGTATTCCTACACAGAATTCACCTATTTTACTATTTATATTGCAGAATTGAAAGATTACCAGCAACAAGGTGGTCATGATCTGTCTCCTCACCAGGAAACTGAAATTATCAACATGAATCCTACAAAATAATGCAATAACATCACCACTGGCAAATACAAACAACATAATTGCAAACAATGACATATTTTCAAGAATATTACATAGCGTAAAAGTTTATCTACGCTGACCGTACAGTATTGCAGAAACAATATAAGGATGAAGCAGGAACTACAGAGTGCCATTTGAACGTAATTCAGACAGAATCAAAGAACTATACATAATTATGCAAGTAAGTCTTATACATTTCCACAATGCATACTCAACACTATAAATTATACATATTTCAGTATTGCAATCATAATGACTGTGCTTCAAAATAGTGCAGACTACTCCATGTCTATTTGTGATATTGTCAGTTTGTGTTTCAGAGAGTCCTTGAGCTAGAGGTGTATTGCATTGGAGCACCACTTTCATTTTCATTGATGAGGTTGGATTCAACTCACAAAGACGAAGGGGAAGGAACATCATTGGCCAGCGTGTTATTGTTGTAGTTCCTGGCCACAATGAGGGAATATTACAATGTGTGCAGCAATAGCCCACCAAGGCCATCCATCACCATGCTACCTCGGCCCCTACAACACTGCCCATCTGATAACATTTCTGGACACCCTACACAACACACTCATACCAATCCGATCTGTAGAGACGCCCAGAGCAGTTTCAGGTATGTTGTCATTTGGGACAACAATAGTTTCCACTCGGGCTGCTCTGGGGTGCGCTTTCCCAAATAACGACAGAAGTTAGCATGAAACCACGGTAGTATCGAGTACTCCTAACGACCGAACTTCCCCTTTCCGACTCGTTTCCTTAAAAAATGTTCCAACTACCGTCCGATCTACTATTTAAGGCGGAACGACGTTAGTTTGAACTTCCGTCAGTCCGAACGACGTAGTTTCCAGATGTTTCGGAGCTACTGGAGAGCACTCGGATGCATTCGCTGCTGAAAGCGTGCTAACGACGATAGAAACATAGTTTTATTTTCCAACAAGCCAGTGTGACATCTTAGCCACTTGGGAAATATTCATCAACATGATCATGTTACCTACTCAGCAGAAAACAAGAACTGAATGCAGTTTGTTTCATGACATCGGCAGATAAGATGTAGCCTCAGTAAAGTTTCTACATTGTATTTTCAGTATGGAGTGGTGTATGTGCAATATTTCTTGAACATTTAACACCACTTGTTCATCAGTTGGTCACCACCTTATTCAAATTGGACCGCTTTAATGATGACTTATTGTCGGTTAGAAATTTTTAGGTAACTGTGGGTAACACACAGTAACACACAGTAATAATATAATATAATATAACATAAAATAAATTATTTAATAGTGGCCATTTACTGCTACAAGTTTGAAACTTGGGCTACACAAACATCGGTTTTACAACATAACTTGCGCTCTTTTCACCTCAACTGTGAGGGTGAAAGTTAAAGTGCCATCCTTCATTCATGCTAGAAGGACTTTCATGTGATCACAGTGTCTAATCCTGACATTTCAGGTCTCAAGAAGAAGAAGAATACATGACGCCACCTGAACTAACATTCAACTCACAGCTCCATGCTGGTCGCTTGAACTAACACAACTTTCCGATGCAACTTCCGGATGAAGTAATTATTTTATGTTATATTATATTATATTATATTATTAGATAGATAGATAGATGCAGATTATGATAAAATATGATAATAAAATGAGGTGCAATTTATAAACTATGAGATAAAAAAGACAAACAGAAATAAAAGTCTGACAGTTACACTGCACTTGTAGAATGACAGTGTTACACACAGTTACACAAAAGATTTCTTTAACCGGAATAATAAGTCATCATTAAAAGCGGTCCAATTGAATAATGTGGTGACCAACTACTGATGAACAAGTGATGCTGTTTGTTCAGAAATATTGCACATACACCATCACTTCGGATACTGAAATACAATGGCAGAAATTTTACTTAGGCTGGCATCTTTATCTGCCGCGGAAGTGAATCATTTTCCCATTATCCCCAGGAGGATTTGAACCCTTGGTCTAACTAAGCACCATGTTGACACACTGCAGTGCCCACACTTCACCCACTGTCCTATCCCCACCACAGAGTAATGTTGGAGCTGTAGAGCGTATGTATAGGTAGATGTAAATATTTTTTCTTTAAATTTATTACGATTATATGAAATAAACTCGCACCCAGGTTCTTGTTTTCTGGTGAGTAGGTAACATGACTAAGTGTTGATGTCGAATATTTCCCCAAAGTAATAAAGATGTCACACTTTAGCTTGATGGAAATAAAACTACGTTTCTGTCAAGCCAACACGCTTTTCAGCAAATCTAATGCATCCCGAGCAGATTTCCTGAGCGCTTTCATAGTATGCTCTTTATAACTTTTTCTGAAGAATCTGGCAGCATGACAGTATCTAGAATCATATAATAATATGTTGTTTTAATGACTTTTATCAACAATCTAGTTTTTTAACTTTGACATTTTTCGACATACTATACTATGACATATTTTTTAATTTCATTTTTGATAGCATTACACTATGACTGTATTCAGAATCATATAATAGGCTGGACATCACAACTTCCTTCATCTCCCTCACCTCTATCCTTCTCTTTATTATTTAATCAATCGATCAAAGCGATGGATTTGATCGATTGATGAAAATGAGAGTGATTTCTTCCTGGTGGATCAGCTTTTTTTCTTTTAATTTAATGACAGTTCATAAAGGTCACATTCACACCTACGTAAATTTAAATTAGCCAATTAACCTAATCCACATGCATGTTTTTTGGATGGTGGGAGGAAGTCAGAGTACCAGAGAGAGAACCCACACAGACACGGGGGAGAATACAGTAAGGCCCTGGGGCCTGGAATCAAACCTCGTACCTTCTTGCTGTGAGCGACATCCAGCTGGCGATAGTCACATTAGTTTATTGCAGTGAAGTTCTCAGAAAATATTGATCGCTACATCAAGCATATTTTTCTATTAATATTGATGTCTAATGTATATATAATATACATGTATATATATATATATATTTATATGTGTGTGTATATATATACGTGTATATATATATATGTATGTATATATATATGGATGTATAATAATTTTGTTCTTATGTGTATAATGACAATAAAGACTCTTGAACCTCAGAATTAGCAGCCCAGCAGGACAACAGATTAGCAGTGCATGGAGTCAACCATGTAAACTTCTGTGTGGAGCACAATATGCTCTTGGCAGCTCATCACCTCCAACACGTCAACTTGGCAGACTAAAGTGTTTGTCTGGAACAAGGATGGAATTTGAACTTCTGAGAGCATAATTGATCTCAGCCACCTCGCCTACTGTATCTGATGAATTACAGTAGACGCCTGATCCAGGAGACCTTCAAGAGTCTGGAAAAGTATGGGATGAGATGATCTACATGGAGCTACATGGCAGCATTCCATACAGGGGAATTAGCTCAAATGGTAGAGTGCTTGCTTAGTAGGTGAGAGGTAGTGGGATAGATGCCCATATTCTCCACAATAGTTTAGCTTCTATCTTGGCTGCTTTGAAGCCGATAGTCCCATTGTTCAGATCCCTTTATGCAAAGAGTCAGAAACCTTTTTTTGTAATCTACTGCCTGGTTTCTCAGCATGTAAACTTTTGAAATTTGAAATAGTTTGCTTTGGAAATGGTCTTGAAGACCTGAACTGACTGTTCCAGTAATAATGAAGCATGTTATGTTTTGGGCTTATATTAATAAGTGACAAACTGTCTCCATTAAGGAAGGAATTCGAAACCTGTGGTGGAGTTCCACGCAGTGATAGTTGCTGATCGGTAGTGCATCCATGTGCAATACCAAGACATGGATGAAGTGTTTGTCGCACCATGCCACACCACAACATGCAGAAACACGCACTTTGCATCGGATATCAGCTGATCATTTATGGAATTAAAGTTTTCACGGATAATATACAAACGCATCATTAGATGGAGCTTGATGCATCCATGCAAGGTCCGATCCCTAAAACCTCTCTCTCTACTCCAAATATTTCTAATCTTTGGTCATGTTTACATGACATGTTTCAAAGACATCAGTGTATCGTGTAAGCATATACATGGGAGAAGTGCATACAAAAATTGTAATTTCCAACAGTGACAAGTAACATTTATGTGTATTTTTAAATTCTACACACTGTCATAAGTAGGGGTAGATTTATGAGTAGCTACTTGAAGATCTGTGCTACTTAGATGTTGATGTGAATGCAGAATCCATCAAATTAGCTAGCTGACCAAACTTTGACATTTTAAATAGTACAACTGATATATACAAGGTATACTATAAACTTAATTGGAAATGTGATTTTCCTTTTCCCTAATCCTGCCCTTTCAAGGGCTCTTTTTCACGGATGGACTTGTGACGCCATAGTTCTTTCTTCTTGGCCAAACAGAGGAAAAGGTGTGTGTATGTGGTCTTTCTCTTTTTTTGGTATTAATGGCTGGGTGGGTTGAACTCTGTTCAAACCTCTATGCAGGGTAAGGACCGAACAGCCTCAAACCCTCAGCTGGAAGAAATAAGAAAAAAAAAAAGTAGGGAAATTGAATTCAACTGAACTTTATTTTGAAGATGTTCAAAGAACCAGAAATGAAAAAATAAAACAAAAAAGACAATATAATTATAAGTAAAAACATCCAGGGACATAAATGGTTAGATAAAACATACAGCCCAGTAACAATTCCTTGGATTATTGGATAGTTTTTGTTTAGAAATTAAAATGAAGGTACAACAGCAAGATATAGCACATAATGAAATTGAATTAAGTGGTAGTCCCATAACATTGATGGTGGGATCAGGACTGGCGCTGAATTAATAGTATTGGCTGTTACATATCTATGAAAAGTATACAACGCCTAAGGGGGAGGGAATTGATCCTCACCTGAGGAGGTTCTAAGAGAGTAGATGTCTTTTTCTGTATTCTGGTACCTTTAAATAGGTCATTTGATAGCCACTTTTTAACTGTCCATACAAGCATGAGAAGTGTGTATAATCTCTAAAATTGTGTAATGATTTATTGTATTATCATAATTGTTATTATTATAAATTATAACAATATATTGGTCAAGAGGAAGTGTTGGTACCCAGTTCATATATTAAAAAGCTAGAAGTGCAGAAATGGATTGGTAACAGCATACAGTGTATGTATACAGCAGAATGTGTATAGAGATGTCCACACATGCACCCATGATCCACATTAACAGGCTACATGACCAGATTTTCAGGCTTAAGTAACGCCCATTTTTCACATGAATATGTATGTGTGGAGTGAAGACAGTGTACAAAGAAAAGACTCACAAGTATGTTCTCGCCCTTTAGCTGCATATGATAATATTGTGGTGGCTACTGATGCAACAGGATGCACAAAATGTGTCTTGAGCTGTAAATGATTTCATTTTATAGTAAATCAGACCTGCAGCTACTTGTGGCATGTTAGCTTGCAAGCTTGAAATCTTATAATCAAGCATTACGGGCGATCAGGGAGGAAAAGGTGTCATCGTCATTGTGGTTGTTGCTGACGACGTGGTCGGAGAAAGACTCCGAGTTGAAACCTGCTGTTTGCGGCTGATTTTGTTGTTGAAACCCAGGGCAGCTGTGGCCTCCTCACAGCTGTGGCACAGATTTCACACATGGTGGGAAGTTCCTGCTGTTTCTGACATACACCACACAGTCTATGGTACCAATACTACGACCTTCCCACTTCTCTCTCTTGTCTCTTCTCTTGCTCCAGTGCTGAATATGCACACCGCCTCCTATCGATATTAGCCGCGTGAGTACGGTCAGTCAGACTGAGGGCAGTCCGAGGCCGGGCTGACGTTACTTTCCTGTGGGATTGTGTGGAATACAAATTGATTTATTTCTTGATTTATTTTATTGATGAGTCAAAAATGCAGCTTATAAATGAAAAGCATTTCTGTTAACGTGAGATCTTAATTTAAATTATGGTACAGATTCACTTCCATATCCCAGTTAACTGGAGTGGGAGAGAGAACAAGACAACAGTTCTTTATTTAGTGGGAAAAAAGTTCAGACTCTTTTTCTTGCTGACTAACCTAGCAAACGTTATCGTTAGCGAGTAATCGCTAGCGCGGCATTGCTAACATTAGCTAACAAAGTAGGAATAGAAATGCTGCTTTGAGGTCGAAGCACACCAGTTATCACAACATATTTTTTTAAGTTGATTTAAACCACTGATCCTGTGTTTTCAATTCATTTTTACCACTCTATTTACTGTTAAAAAGTTATCTGTTGAGAGAGACAACACTTACCTCTCTAAGACTCAGAGTGTGAAGTAGCTCTGAAGTGACACAGCAGAATTACAGCTGAGGCGTTCAAGGACACTGGGAGACTTGAATGTGAGGGACGCTGTAAGACTGGGTGGCTAACATTATCTGCCCAGAGGCCGCAGGAGGCTAAATGTCAAAGCTATCAGCTTACTGCAACCATAAGGAAAGTAGAAAACCAATAGACGCAGACAAAAGACGAAAAGCAGGCAAGACACTGTGGACAGGTGTGGTGGATGTCAGACGTTATTTCATTCAATACTGTGAACGTTATCAAAACTCCTTTCAATCATTGTAAAGATTAATTTATTAAGTATTCACTCATTAACTCGACTCTTGGATCTGATGTCAAATCAAAGGTGAAATGACAAACACTAAGTGGAATAGTAGACTAGATCAAGTTGAATAAAGAATTAATAAATCTCAAAACACATTCTGTTTCAGTTACCTTTTAGAAACACATCAAAATTAGTGAACAGATATCAAATTTCTATGGAGTAAACAAATATAAAACTAGAATAATTTCTACTTTTTCCATTTCTTTTTCAAATCTTAAAGTGGGTGTTGAATGGACAAATTGGGATCCCAGGTGGTTTTGGTGTATGTTATTGTGGCAGAAGCACTCTGTCTCCATCTGCTGTTATGAGCTCCTCAGGTCTCTCCCTGCTCTCCTCAATTTTCACTCAGCCCAGTGAAGGCTGCAGTATGTAATTGTCGAATCCCCCCAGCCGCTTGGTTTCTATCCATGGGCGTCAGGAGATAGGGAGAAAGTTAGGACAATTTAAGAGGCCACGAATGACAGGGGCCCCAAGAAAGATATTAACACCAATATAAAATTATTAAACCATCATCATTGAGTATATATTTGTAACATATGAGCAGTGGTTGTCCTGCTCATGTTTATGCGAATCTGGACAATCATTATATCTAGTTGTGTGTCAGTTCAACTCTCTGTAACGGGATAGTCTTAGGTCCAAGCAGATAAATGTGAACTGGAACCCTAGGGGTTCAGGGCTCTCTGTGGCTGAGATCCTTCCAGTTCCTCTGTCATTCGTGGAGCCTAGCTGTGCCATACATTTACCTGTGACCTGAATAAAGATCTGGGGAACTGCTTTTTTTAATACAGTTCTCTGGTGTGTTTTCTTGGGGCTTCTGTAATTAAAGAGAATCAATAACAGTGTTCAAGGTTGTATAATAGTTATTATTATCATTTATTCCTCAATTTGAATGATTTTATTCTCTTTTATCAATCACTTATTTGACTGCATTTAATTTATATAATATGTTATTGTTATTTTTATTCATCTAGTTTTTACTTCTCACTGTTTTTCTACTTTTACTGTTAAGTGATAGCTTTTAATTTTTTCACAGTTTGCACAGATTCTTTGGGCTTGTCAGTCATCTCAGAGTCACTTTGAACTGCAATTAACCTGTGTGTATTGAGTGGCTATATTTATTTGAAGAGGAGCTAGTGGTGTTAACAGGAGGTCACTGACAACACAAGGAAGTGCAATCAGTGACCAGGTGTGGAGCAAATGTTGGTGGAGAAACTGCTGGAAAATGTCTGTGTAAAATCCATGTGTGTTTCCTGTTGCCAACAAGGTGATGTGAAAAAGAGGAGCTGTGTGTGATGGACAGACTGACTGCAGAGACAGAAAGTGACTGAAGCACGGCTGCTTCAGCCCAAGAGGAGGAAGGAGCCTTTACCTTTCGTACCAGTTTTTTACCACATAATCAGAGCTTTTGCACCTCATATTTATTCTTCTCTCTGCACTATGTTTACATGTCATGTGCACCAAGATACTAAGCTAAATTCCTTGTTTATTTTCAAACTTACTTGGCAAGTGTCGTAAAACTTCTTTTTGACTCTGGTTCCATAGAAGAAGACAGATGTTCTCTATGTTGTTGATGTTCACTCTGTACTGATAACAGTAGTAGTAGCTGCTTCCAAAACGCTCTGCAAGCTTACGTGTCTTAATCTCACAATATGAAATACAATTATGGGAATATTGGTGTTTCAATATAACAGGCTTACCCATCATGTCACCAGTGTCCTGTCAGATGAACACAGCGGTCACACCCAGGATGAAGGTAAGTGGTGTAAATTGCTTTGCTTGTGATTTCCTGACAGACTCTGGGTCAGCATTAATATAGCATTTTTAAAGTCAGTATAATTATGTATTACTTCTTTGTAGCATCACTTTGATTTTTTTTTTTTTTGCATTGAATCGCAGCAAAACTGGGTCAGTCACACATTTGATCAAACTGGAGCATTGTAGCAATGCTAACGTTAGGTTTCATTTAACGGCCAGCCACCCATCACCTTTCCTCAAATGTGCTTAATAAACTAAGCACATACAACATGTAGTAATATTTCTGATTGAGACAGACAAGTAGCTAAACATTTACATTAATATCAAATTTACACACAACTTATGTTTAAACACACCAAGCAACACAGAGAGGGAAATGCTAACAGCTAACTGCTGCTAATGACTAGAGTGCATTAAGCACCACTGCATGTGTGTGTAAAATACAGGTGTGGGAGTGCTTTAGAAGAACTAGTCTATGTTTTAATATGCAGGGTTATTAGATACGCTACAACACACACCTCCAGATTTGTGGAGAACTGGAAACAAGCTGACCAAGGGTGTTTTCACATCTAGTCCCCTTTAAGTGAACTGAACTCAGTCCTCTGTAAGTGGACCAAAAATAAGCGGTGGGGCCGAGGCTGCATAATCTGCTTTAGTTTTGAAAAATAATGATCCTAGTGAGGGAGGACCTGGATCTTTTACATTTTAAAGTTTATTTTTTTCTTAATCAGATTTTCTTTGTTGGCACTCGTGATTCTTGCACATTTTTCCATAATCATAGTTTGAAGTTCGTTAATTTTGCAGGCAAACGCTGCAGCTTACTATACTGAAGCTAAACCAATGGCACGCACCTGCATAAATCACATGACATTGTTCAGCTAATCAGGCGTAGATATGCGAAAGAACAGCTGCTGCTCTCTTTCAAGATCCAACCTGTGGATACGAAGTGGAGACAGAGGATACAGCCATGGAAAAACTACAGGAAATATTTTCTGAGCTAAATAAGCAGCGCCTATGTGTGTAGGTGGGCATTAATGCTAGCTATGGTATTTATTTGATGTATAACCTTGGGCAAGGTGACATTTATAATTTGTAAAGGTAGCGTTAACGTTAGCCTAGGGCTTAAAATCCTACCCAGTGTTAACAACTTGGGCTTATTTAATCTGGGTCAAGTAAGCTCAAGAGACCTGGAATCTATATTTCGATATCGCTAACTATTCTAATCAATCAATATTACATTATTCATTTAAATATGATGTGAATAACCCAAAGTGTTGGTGTCAAGCGTATGGTAATTTAGCAGCTGAAAAACTAATGACTCACAGTGTGTGAGTATAATTAATGCTACTAGTTAGTTTATTTAGTGTATTTTATTGGTGTTACCGTATTTACTTTACTGCTTTGCCCCCATCAGTCTAAGTGTCGTTCTGTAGTCAGTGGTCAGCAGAGCTTGAGCTCTGAGCAGGCCTTTCATGACTTGTAGCAAGTTTTCTGGGAAACTCTGAGCATAATTATATATTTTAGTAGTTAAGCTAATATTTGATAAGCAACATGAACCTTGTTGTCTAAGTGTAAGTGTGTGTTGTATTTTAATCTGTTTAGTGGCGCATCAATTCGTGTGAAATGTTAATTCATCAAGCACTCAACAGACTAATTGTACAGTCATGGGAAAAATTATTAGACCACCCTTGTTTTCTTTCTGCAATTTCTTTGTTCATTCTAATATCTGGTACTACTAAACGTGTATAATACAATGAACACAAATAAAATGCAGCTGGTCACATAATACTCTTTATGTCCTATCCGAGCATTCTTAAGCTTAATTGATTCTCAGGGTATATAAGAGGCCATTTCATGTCACAAGCAGCACTGCACATGCAAAGGCCTAGAGTGGTTTCCTGTTTACATTCTGCCGTAGTAATAACTCAGAAGTTGCCTGCTCTACATAATGCCCAAAACAAAAGAATTATGTGAAGCAACAAAGGCAGCCATCTTGGCACTAAGAAATTGGCATGAGGTGAGAGACAGGTAGCTAAAAACTGAAGATCTCCAAGACAGCCGCTCATGCCAACAAAAAAAAAAACAAGCTTGAACATGGCACTACCAAATTGCTACCTGGCCGTGGTAGGGAAACGCCTTTCTACTCCCACGAGAGATGACCGCGGCACTCCATCCGCTCCTGTGTCATAGGAATCGCGCCGCCAGACCTCCTCCAGGGACCTTGCAAAAATGAGTGGGCACCTGTCGAGAAACGACTATTTCGGCAAGGACAGTTCGAAACCGACTTGTTGAAGCTGGTTTGAAGTCACACAGAGCACGCAAGAAGCCCTTCATCAATGAAAGGCAGAGGAAGGCCCGCTACTTTGCTCGAGACCACAAGGATTGGACTGTTGATGATTGGGCTAAGGTTCTCTTCAGTGATGAACCCACTTTGAAATTGATGCCCACTCCAGCCAACTTACTGGTTAGGGAGGAAGCCTGGAGAAGCTATAACCTAGACTGTCTTTGGGCCCTCACAGTGAAAACATGGGGGTGGATCAGTCATGATCTGGGGTTGTTTCAGTCTGAGTGGAACAGGGTAAATGCAATCAGTGTGAAGGTCGTAATGAACTGTGGTCAAGTACAGGACTACCTTGAAAACAGTCTTCTTCCATCATTGGAAAATCTCTTTCCTGCCTCGAATGACTGGATTTTCCAACAAGACAATGCCCCTTGCTACATCAAGGTCAAAGGTTAAAGCCTGGATGGAGAACTAACATCTCGGCACCATGCCTTGGCCTGCTCAATCACCAGATCTTAATCCAATTGAAAACCTCAGGAAAAATCATCAAACTCAAAATGGAGAAATCCAAGCCCAAAACAACAAAGAAAAAATTTGTTTGGAATTTGTCCAATAGGAATGGGCTGCCGACAGCAGAACAATGTCAGAAGGTTGGTGGAGAGCATGCTAAGACGCGCATGGCTGCAGTCATCAAAACAATGGTTATGCAATCAAGTATTAACTCTTGTGTGTATCATGTGTTTAAAGTAAACAGAAAAGAAAATATTGAATGCTTAAAAGTAGTGTTTTTATGTACAATGCCATAGCTATTGATGTAAGAATTTACAATTTTGGTTATTATCAAGAAAACCATGGAAACAATAATCCTTAGTTCTTAAATTAAACTCTCATGAGCTATTTTTGTTGTTATCATTATAATTGTCCAAACAAATGTACCTTTAGTTGAGCTATAGGCATTAAAATGAACAAGAAATTGAAGAAAAACAAGGGTGGTCTAATAATTTTTTCCAAGGACTGTATATTATTGACAGGTGTTACTTTAAACTGACAGTTTCCAGCTTTAAGTGGGTATCCATTTTTTTTGCTTGATTCATGTTATTGCTGGGATTACTAGAGGGTCAATTTACCATTTAATGTTACTGATATGTGTTTTGAAATGTGGTAATGTTTCTATCACAGTAATAGGCCTGTGATGCTCTCGAGTAAGGTCTGTTTTACTCTTCCCCCTTTGGACGGTTGTCAGAAAAATTAAAAAAAAAAAAAATATATAACTGTTGTGTTTGGTATTGATCTTATGATCAATAATTGGGGATTGCTCTGGGATTTTTTCTAAATTTAGGAGTTACTAGGTTTGGCTAGTGTCTCTTTTTACAGCAGTAAATCCTTAAAATGTCCCTCTCCAGAATGCAGGTTTGAAGCACAGTGTCTCAAGGAAAATAGAAGGCTAGTTATCTCTAAGTTGACTCGGTAACCAAGGTTAGAGGAGTCTTTGATAAGCGCCAATGGCTGGGTGTAGGTAAGACAACAGGTGGCGCTACTGTTAGTTCAGAGCTTAGAATGAGCATGCCCTGACTGTAACGCCACTCAAGAGTAATGTAAGGCAATATACTCTGTACTTAACTGGGTGTTAGTTTATAAGACTGAGCACCATAGGTGAAGGAAGGAATATGTATGGACTCTGGCAGCTGTAATGGGTTGTCCACGACTTACAAAGTTCATATTCCTCCTGATAGATCAGAATCTTCAATAAATGTTACTTCTTCAATCAAATCAAGGAGGCCCCTGGGTGCATCCATTCTTTCCTCATTGACTATTCAATATTTTCCACAATATCAACTACTGCACCACTGTGCTCATTCCCAAAATGTGTGTGTATATGGTGTTTCAATATCAGATTCTTAAAATCATCTTCTTATTAATGTTTGTTCCCTAGGTACTATAACGTTTCAGACAGAGTGAAATACCATTGTGTCATTTCTCTGGAGTAACCAGTATGGAGACAGTTGACAACATGCCTGCTAACGGGCATGAATCTGGATGCAGTAAACTTCTCAATGACGAGGAATACAGATTACTACTTCTGAAACTCTCTTCATGTATATTTGGTGCATCAACTTTGGCCCTTTCTGCTCCTTCTTTTGATGATTCTGTTCATCAACAACTCTGTGGAGAGTCTGTGCTAAGAAATGCCGAAGAAAGTGCAGCCCTATGGTACCAGCCCGCTCTTCGTCACTGACTAGCCACAAGTCACCCGTTGGAAGAGTCCTGCAGGTGCTCATAACCTGGGATATGAGGTCACTGTCCACCATCAGCTGGATTAATAAAGTGAGCGGAGCACAAGCTGGGTGCACCCATCCTGGGTGCAGTCTCCACATAGCTCTAAGCAGCCAAATACATCCATGTCTACTGGAGACACTGGAATGTTGGACTAGTTGCTCCCATCATGATCCAGGGACTGCAGGGCATCATGCAAAGCCTGGTCCCCGTCGCCGCGTCAGGCAGGTGCTGCTAACCAGGGACAGATCACATTTAAGGTAAGATATACAGTAAGTTTAGGGTTAAGGATAGATATCATAAAAAGCCTTGTCTCAATACCTGCACTGGGCAAAAAAGATGTCAGTCAGAGCCAAAAGGATTGGCAGAGTAATCAATTTGCATAGTAGCAATTTACTGTATACAACAGTAAAGTTAATGCTCAAGTTAAAACATGCCAGTATTCTTTAACCCACTGGACAAAATGCAGAATTGGTCAAATAAGTCTTTGTTAATGAAGCCAGGACTTCAGAGGTCAGCAACACTACTCCCCAACAACTAGCACTTACTGCATTCAGAACCTCAAGTCGGGTGCCAGTGTTTAGGTAATGTTGATGCCAAATTTAGTGCCTGTACCTAGTGGTGTGAAAATTATGGAAATATGTTGTCTTTTGCATTTGTCCAGCAATATGTCCATTGAAGAATTCACAAATCCAAGTACAACTCCTAAAGAGACACACTTAAGTGAACACAAGAATCATAAATGTGTGGTGGCCCACTCTGAGGTGATCTGAGAGTGTATTCTTGTGTAGGATCTGCAGGTGTGGGAACGTTAGGTCACACACACACGCACACACACACACACACACACACACATACTCCATGTAATGTATCAACTCAAACTGATCAATACTGGGCACCTGCAGGTTTGAAGAAAAGTTGGGTTCAAACAAGGGTCATACACAGGCAGAACTAGTTTTACATAGTTACAAAAGCTTGGGGTCAAATTGGACCTGAGGAAACACCGATGCATGCAATATTTTCCAGCACATGTAAAAATATTTATCATCATGAAAATTTTATGCCTCAATCAATTGTACTTATCAAATTAGGAAAAGTCAAGAAAATATGAAGCAAAAAAAGTCAACTCATTATTTTTTGAATGATAAACATTGGAATGGGGCCAACATCTGACACCTCAAGGATAACAGGAGGGTTAAGTAGCCACTCAACAACCAAGGCAAAGGCATGCAAATGTTTACAAGGTGTTCAGAAAGCCACTGTTTACTTTTCAACAGTCGAGGCTGCTAAAACTCTGCAACAAGAAGAGAGGGTGGGGTTGAGTGAATATGGCTGCATTGAGAATTTAATTTAAGCACAACCTGTGTAAGAAACATCACATATGCACAGCTGCTGGTTCGCAGTGCAGAGGACATCAGAAATGAAGCATTTGACTTTCTTTAACAGAAATAATGCTGGACAAATGCAAAAACAACATTTTTCCCTAATTTTCACACCACTAGCTAAGCAGGTATGAATTTGGCATCAACGCTATTACTCCAAATATCATGGCACTGAATTTGAGTCTCTGAATGCAGTAAGTGCTACTTGTTGGGGTGCAGTTTTGTAACCTCTGAGGTCCCAGCTTCATTAAAAGACTTAATTGAGCAATTCTGCATTTTGTCAGTGGGGTTAAGAATACTGTCATGTTTTGTAAGTCATATGAATTACTCTAACATGAGCATTGACTTGACTGTTGCAGTCAGTAAGTGCTACTTGTTGGGGCAGTTCTTGCTTGACAAAAGCAACTGAATACCGTTGAGGCTATATTTTACAAATGAATCCCTCCTCAGATCTCTCCCTACAAACAAAGATACAATGATGGAGATTGTGTTCCTAAGTGCTTTCTCTTTGGGGTTGTCTTGGTTATGACTTCTTCAACAGGCATATTGTTTCTTGACAAATGCAAAGACAACAGGTTTCCCCTCTATAATTTTCTTACACCACTAGCTAAAGGCATATATTTGGTATCACACATTACCTAAACATGAGCACTGACTTGATTTTTGGAATGCAGTAAGTGCAGCTTGTTGGGGTAGTTTTGGTAACTCTCTTAAGTCCCAGCTTCATTAAAAGACTTATTTGAGCAATTCTGCATTTGTCAGTGGGTTAAGAATACTGGTACATGTTTTGTAAGCTTCATATGAATTACTCTAACTTGAGCATTGACTTGACTGTTGCATACAGTAAGTGCTACTTGTTGGGGCAGTCTTTGCTTGACAATAGCGACTGAATTATCTTCACACATGCCATAGTTTGGACAAGAATACTCCTCTCTTAGATCACCTAAAAATGGAGACACACATGATTCTTGTGTTCATAAGTGCTTCTCTTTGGGGTTGTCTTGGTTGTGAGTTCTTCAACAGGAAACTAGGTAGACAAATGCCGAGACAATCACTTTCTATCATTACATATTTAGTATGGCTTGAAAGGCTTACTGATGGAGCTCCAACTACATGCCACAATGTAGCAAATGAGTTGACCTGAGAAAAGTGTCATTCCAATTTAAGTGGGCCACTCAACAACTGCTAAAGGCATGCAAATGTTTAAGGTGTTCAGAAAGCCACTGTTTACTTCTCTCTTGATAGTCGAAGCCATTAAAACTTCAAACAAAAAGAGGGTGGGGTTGATTGAACATGGTAGCTGCATTGAGAGAATTTAAGATGAGCACATCCGTGTAAGAAAACATCAGCATGCACAGCTGGTTCAAGCAGAGTGCAGAGGACACCAGAAAGAAGCATTTGGACTATGGACAAATGTATAAGTGCAACAGAAGACTGATCACTGTAAGTCTCTTGAAAAAGGCTCGAACTTGAGTATTGTCTTCAATTTGATCCTCAGTCCGGTGCTACGTGGTTGGGTGGTTGAACATGATGTTGCAAATGAAGATAATCACATTGTAATCACTCTCAGATCACCTCAAGTGGAGACACACATGATTCTTGTGTGTTGGTAAGTGCTTCCTCTTTGGGGGTTGTCTTGGTTGTGAGTTCTTTCAATGGACATTTTGGCTGGACAAATGTTCAAAGACAACGGGTTTCTGTAATTTTTCTACACCACAAGATACAGGGGCATGGAATTTGGCAATCAACATTACCTGAACACTGGCACTGACTTGAGTTCTGGAATACAGTAAGTGCTTACTTTGTTAGGCCTCGTATTGCTGGCCTTCTGAAGTCCCTGTAGCTTCATTTAGAAAGACTTATTTGAGAAATTCTGAATTTTGGTCAGTGGGTTAGCAGAGCACTGTCATGTTTTGTAAATCATATGAATTACTTCTAACTTTAGCATTGAATTTTGACTGTTGCAGTCTGTAAGTGCTACTTGAGTTGGGGCAGTTTTGGTTTGGACAAAAGCAACTGAATACCGCTGAGGCCATATTTTACAAGAATCCTCTCAGATCACTCTCTCAAACAAAGCACACTGATGGACATTGTGTTCAGTAAGTGCTTCTCTTTGGGGTTGTCTTGCTGTGACTTTCTCTAACAGAAATACATGCTGGACAAATGCAACAACATTTTTCCCTAATTTTCACACACCACTAGCTACAGGCATGAATTTGGCATCACAACATTACTGAAACACTGGCACCTGACTTGAGTTCTGGAAATGCAGTAAGTGCTACTTGTTGGGGTAGTATTGGTCAGGCCTCAAGTCCCAGCTTCATTGTAGAAAGACTTATTTGAGAAATTCTGAATTTTGTCAATGGGTTAAGAACACTGTCATGTTTTTAAGTCATATGAATTTACTCTAATCTCTTTAGCATTGACACTTGACTGTTGCAGCTCAGTAAGTGCTACTTGTTGGGGCAGTTTTGCTTGACAAAAGCAGCTGAATAACGTTGGAGGGCCATATTTTTACAAGAATCCTTCTCAGATCACTCCTCAAACAGAGACAATGATGGAGATTATGTTCTGGCGCCTCTCTTTGGGGTTGTCTTGGTTAAGACTTCTTCAACAGGCATATTAAGCTTGACAAATGCAAACACAACAGGTTTCCCCATAATTTTCACACCACTCGCTAAAGGCATGAATTTGGCATCAACATTACTCTAAACACTGGCACTGACTTGAGTTCTGGAATGCAGTAAGGGCTACTTGTTGGGGTAGTGTTGCTGACCTGTGAAGTCCCCAGCTTCATTTATAAAGACATTATTTGAGCACTCCTGCATTTTGTCAGTGGGTTAAGAATACTGCATGTTTAGCTGGAGCATTAACTTGACTGTTGTATTCAGTAAGCTTAGAACTATGTAAATTGATTACTCTGCCAATCCTTTTGGCTCTGACTGACACCCTTCTTTTCGGATGCAGGTATTGAGACAAGGCTTTTAAGTGATATCATCTAGCATCCTTAACTCCGAACTTACTGTAAGAATCTTACCTTAAATGTGATCTTGTCCCTGGCTAACAAAGCACCTGCCTGACGTGGAGCATGGGGACCAGGCTGTATGGGATGTCCTGCAGTCCCTGGATCAAGAAACGTTACAGCCAACCTCAGCCGATGGTGGGAACTGTAAAAAGAGCAAAAAACATGACAGTGAACTCCATAAACTGCCATGTTCAAAACAGGAGCATTAAAACATTAAAAGTAATATCTGCATTTACAAAGGGTCAAATCAGCTAGCTTAACAAAGCAACTTGCAAATACATTGTAATATGGGGCAGGAGCATATGATGGAATTATGGACATAATTTTTAAAAAAACCCACTTCAATTCAAAATCTGCCTTGTTTATATTAAGACTAATTCAATCAATCCTCAATGTTCTCTCTATTTGGGATTTTATAAATATAATCCCTTATGTTTTATTTCTTTTATTATTAAATCTACGAATGGGTGCATTTTATTTGAAATTTAATTAAATAGTTGTCTCAAAATCAAAAACACAGAATCATATTGAATGTCATTTTATCCTTAATACATTAAATTCAAATCCACATGAGCACAAGAATCATTTCTTACAGTGAAGTGACCCTGTGACCAATTGACGTCTCCACCTAGCTGACTTCATCTACCTGTGACCAAGCACAGGCATGCCAGGTCCATGTCATGTATAAACGTGTTATTTGCTCCAGATGTACGGTATGTTGTGCAAAAATACGTAATACCACATGACTTCAATGACAGGTTGACCTCTCCTTCCTTGCTATTGTTGGAGTAATTAAATTACATTAGCTTTCGATCCACCACTACTCAGAGCTTTGGACGATTCATTACCCATTGTGTTACTTTACACTGAGACAAACTGGGATACAAACAATGAAAAGTCTTCCAATACTGTTACATGTTACTTCTGCCCCAAAGGTCTCCAATGTAAAATTTTCCAAGCGAAGCAGGTCAGAAATCACAACTGGCATATGCAACTTCTGTCAGCACTGCTATGTAACTCACTGGCACAGTCTTAATACACACCACTGACAACAACTCTGTCTCAGCACTTCGTTATGTAACTCATAACAGTCTTAATGACTACAAATCGGCCAGCATGGCATAAACCTCATAACAGTCTTAATGCTACACACCCACTGGGACAGCAACTCTGTCCAGCACTGCTATGTAACTCATAACAGTCTTAATACACACCCACTGACAGCAACTCTGTCAGCACTGCTATGTAACTCATAACAGTCTTAATACACACCCACTGGGGACAGCAACTCTGTCCAGCACTGCCATAACTGCATAACAGTCTTAATACACACCCGCTGACAGCAACTCTGTCAGCACTGCCATACAACTCATAACAGTCCTGTCAGCACTGCTATGTAACTCATAACAGTCTTACTACACACCCACTGACAGCAATCCTGTCAGCACTGGGCTATGTCCAACTCATAAGACAGTCTTAATACACACCCACACTGACAGCAATCTCCTGTCCAGCACTGTTATGGCAACTCATAAACAGTCTTAATACACCTACCGGGACAGCAACTCTTGTCAGCACTAAGCTATGCAAAAATCTCAATAGCAGTCTTATGACCCCCCAAGAACAACAACATCCATACATAGGGAGGTCCACTTGCACAGGGGTCCTAAGCATAGCCGACCCCCCGTTCTTGGCTTGACTGAACGTCTTCCCTCTGGTTCTAAGCCTCACGTAGGTCTGCCTGTGTCGGCCAAGTAGCACGGCCTCTAAACGAAGCTGCACCCCCAGCCACAGCACTCAATATGCAACACAATAGAAAAGAAAAACACCACATATACACTACACAAACCATACACCCTTGACCACTCTGCCTCTTTCTTTATACCAATATAACATTTATCAATAAAAATCACCTCTATTGACTTTTAAACATTTTCTCCATGTTACATTTCTTTTGATTTCGTCAACAATGCAGACATGGTAAGTGCATATAAATTGTACTTACCAGACTTTGGTTCTGTTGAAATCCTGTTTGTGACGCTAGCTTGTCGTGGGAAAATATTGAATAGTCAATGATGAAAAAGAATGGATGCACTCCAGGAGCCTCCTGCAGATGATTAAAGAAGTAACATTTATTGGTAAGATTCTGATATATCAGGAGCAGAATATGAACTTTGTCGTGGACAACCCGCACAGCTGCCAGAGTCCGGCCATACATGTTCCTACCTTTCCCTATGGTGCTCAGCCTTATAAACTGAACACCCAGTTCAGTACAAGGTATATTACCTTACATTACTCTTGAGTAGCGTTACAGTCAGGGGAACATGCTCATTCTAAGCTCTGAACTAACAGTGGCGCCTGTTGTCTCTGCTGACCAGCTCAGCCATCGGCCTTATCAAAGGGCCAACACTGGCACTCCTCTGACCTTGGTTACCTAGTCAACTCTAAGAGATAACTAGCCATCTGTTTTCCTTGAGACACTGTGCTTCCAAATCCCTGCATTCTGGAGGGACAGTTTAAGGATTTATCTGCTGTAAAAAGGATACATCTAGCCAACCCCTTTAGAACTCCTAAATTTAGAAAATCCATAACACATACAAGTGTACACAGATATTTAGCCTCTGGTCTGGCTCCCATCAATAAGTTCTCTCTCTATTCCCTATTTTTCTGTTTACACTGTTTTTCGAAAGTCTTCTGTTTCTCTCTTGCAGAAAGAAGAAAACATGGAGAAAGAATTTCAGCAGGATAAGCAGTGCATAAAGAAACCGAACTGCCCTCCAAGCTGTTCATAGAGGACCAGAAGCATGCTGGGTGCACCCACCATGGGCGCAGCTCCATATAGCTCTGAACCAGCCAAATACAGATCCATGTCTACTGAGACACTGAGATGTTGGACTAGCACCGCTCCCATCATGATCCAGGGACTGCAGGATGTCATGCAGCCTGGTCCCCCTGTCATTGCGATCAAAGCAGGTGCTTAAGTTAGCCAGGGACAGATCTTATTTCAAAGGTAAGATATATACAGTAAGTTTAGGTTAAGGATAGATATCATAAAGTTGTCTCAATACCTGCACTCAAAAAAGATGTCAGTCCAGGAGCCAAAAGGATTGGCAGAGTAACTCAATTAGTTGATCGGCAACCTCATTTTGATAATTGATTCATTTTCTGTTTTTAAAAAGTGGTTCACTGGTTCCAGTATTTAGCTCTAGCAAAAGATCCTTTATGAACCATTGCTGGAAAGCTAGCTTGCCTGGTAGTTGTAATAGTAAAGCGACAAAGCATCATTTTGTACCCCATAACCTTGGCCTACGCATTACTCAGCTATTGGTCTGCTCTTGATTGCAATTTGCTTGATTACTATAGAAAATAAGAAAGCATAGTTAATATAGCTGAATCAATGATGCTAACAAATGCTTCATAAGCTATCCAGTTTAAGACATACTGTATCTATACAGCTACATGTAGACCAGTATCTTTTTCTATGTTTAGCCTTCATGTCAACTTAGCAACTTAGTATCAAACACAGAATATGGGCAATAATTATGTACATATACAATTATATAAATATACACAATTAGCCTTCATGCAGAGAACAATTTGAACTTTGCATTTTATTTGACTAGCTCAGCTATGTATTCTTATCTCAAATCAAAGCAGCCTTCTAGAAATAATACTTAGCTAACATAGGTCATCTTATCTCAGTGAGAACTGTTAGCAACTGTGGAGGCTACGATAATATCATCCGAGACAGAAGGGTACATATGTTGCCAACATCTCCTCAACCGACAACAATAAAACTATATAAAACCATGTGTTCAGTTGAGAAAAAAACTTGTTCAAGATGTTGCCAACATGCGTGAATGTTAAGGTTACTTACCCGTCTGTGGCGCCACTCTGAAAAATTCCACTCTGCAAGCAGAGATTCAAGGCTTTTTCTACAGTTTAACACGCTGTAGAGGTTCAAATTTACACTGCATGTTCTGAGATAAAACCTTGACCTACTTAGAACTCTCTGTCATTGTTGTTAACTGGGACTGGTCACTGGACTACTAGACTGATGTGTGTGTGTGTGTGTCTGTGTCTGTGTGTGTATACATGCATTATGCATTAAGATACATTAATGTGTAATAATGCACTTATTGATTTTTGACAATATTTAGTTACTCCTTTGTGTTGTCTGGGTAACCAAATAAGCAAATGATAATAGAAGGTACACTACAGATCAAAGCAGAATAGGAATACAGGATCAAAAGCAGATTAGAATACAGATCAAAGCAGATTAGAACAGAAACGGAACACAACTGAAGTGTTTAACAGGAAGACATGCTGCTCATTTTCCACCTGAGAAAGTGAAGACAAAATCCTTTTGAGCCTTAGCTGATCCATCAGGCTATCGGCATCAAGTAAAGTGCCACAACAAATACATAAAGTAAAAAGCTTACCTCATTAACCAGCTATTATTATTATTACTGCAAAACACATTTCTACTCAATGGTCTGTTAGCTGTCACATACAACACTGTTCTCACAAAATTTCTCAAAATTTTAAAGTACCTGCTCCAGTTCATATTTGTATCATATATTATATTATTGAGTATTAATGCTAATACATCAACATGTAAGCTGTATTTGGGGACTGGAAGGTCTATCCAGCTGGGTGATTCTCATTTAAATTGTCCTAACTTTTGCAAAAAACAATTTTAGGTCCAATTTTGCTAGTTTTGTCTCCTCATTAGTAGCAAGCAGGGTCTCAACTAACTAGTCTCAATTAAAAAATGAATGATCAATACATGTTTTTAATACATTTTGGAATGTTTTATTGAGTCATTGACCTAATAAGTTCATTACCGGTCACACATTTTCAATTGATGATTACTGAATATACAGTGAGACCTTTTTGTTTTTTTCATGCATGTTCTATTAATAGTTCAGAATAGCTACATAGTGTGAAACATTCATAATTTTTTTATTGACAGACTTCTGACAAATAGCTCCTGTAACAGAAATTTGCAATTTAGCCTTGATTACTATGGTGAAAATAAGAGCATAAAGTTAATATAGCTGAACTCATGATCCAACAAATGCTTCATGCTATCAGTGTTACAAGACATACTGTATTCTATACAGCTACATGTAGACTCATATCTTTTTCTTCATGTTTACAGCCTTCATGTCAACTTAGCTGTGATAAACACCAGATACAATAATTATGTGTACATATACAATTATATAAATATACAATTTTGCCTTCATGCAGAGACAAATTTTATCTTTGCATTTATTTTTGACGCCAGCTATGTATTCTTATCTCCAGTCAGCTAGCCTTCAGAAATAATACTTTAGCTAACATAGGTCATCTTATCTCAGTGAGAACTGTTAGCAACTGTGACTCGATAATATCCTATCGAATACAGAAGGGTACATGTTGCACAACATAGTGTAAAACATTCATAATTTTTTATTGACAGACTTGACAAATAGCTCCTGTTACAGAAATAAGAATTTGAAGTTACATCACTCATGCCCATCCAAATATTTCCATATACAGCAAATGTGATATCGCTCAACGGGGGAGAGCATCACACTCTGTCAGGCAGGAGACTGTGGGTACGACATGGTGTGTGAAGAGAAATTACCATCTCATTACAATGTAATAATCTTTAAACCTTTGACGTCACTTCTAACAGCCACACATATCTCTAACTTTGTGTTACAATACCAGGATACAGGCATCTGCGTCATACTTAACGAGCACCCATTGCCCAACTCCAACAGAGGTCCCTATTTTCCGTCTCTTCTTTGAGAATGACTTCTTTGGAGCATAGCAATCACATGCAGGCTTACAGAAGCACAGGAGACATCCCCTCCACTCTGATCTTCCCTGGTTCTGTTGCAATAAGCTGGAAAAAAACAACAACAGAAAAATATATGAGTAACGTTGCACATTTATTCAGTGAAACATAATGGGGAATCACATCATAATCTGATTGTTTACTGGGAGTGATACCTTACACCTGATGTACTTCTTCAGAGTGCTCCTGCAACTGTCTTCAGTGATGGGGGGCATTAACTTTCTCCAAATGTTTCAATGTCCTCTTCAGTCACCTTGAAGAGTTTCACTGAACTCTGCTCTGACAGGCTGTGTGCAGCAAAGGCTTCAGCATCAGGTGTATGTGTCCAGTTCCATAGGCTACCAGCCTGTCGGCAAGATTTTTCAGTGCTCCTCCAACGCCTAGCCTGGATGAGCACCTTTTCCCGTGGTGGATGCCTCTAGTAAAATTCCAGGTCACAGACTTGAAAACCCTTTTTGTATGAAAGGCAACTGTGTGGATGCCAAATAGAAGGAGATCCTGGGGATGGCGGAGAGAGAGAAAGATAGAGAGGTTGAAGATGTTGAGAGTGGAGTCAGAAGAGGCTGAGTGGAGCAGTGAGAGTGTAAATATGGGGGTATTTTTTGTCTTTCTCTCATGTTTTACTGATGGATTTATAAAATTCTGACCAATCAATATCAGTCCTAAAAAGTGCTATTGCTCATGACAAACCTTGTTGTGGTATTGGGAAGTATGTGCCCATCAGACATCTCAGGTGGGGACATGTTTTACTGTGGGGTGACTGGATTTTATATGCTGCTGTACACTGGGATCAATGGGGTGTGCCCACTGTCGCTAAGGCAGCATGGAGTGGGCTTTAGACGCTGCTGGATACCGTGGCAAAGGCTTTCTTCAAGGCTGTCCTCACTCACATACAAGGACACCAGTATGCAGAAGTAACCTTGTTTTTGTGACCTCTCCACCAAAAGTGGAGTGTCCCCTTTTTTTATTTCCGTGTCTCCACTTACAGTTGTTAATGTAGTACTTTCATACCTGTAGTCAAAATGTACAACTCCTTCATCTTCCACCAATCTCTCTTTCAGCCGCCTGATCTCTCTCTAACGAACACAGGGTGTGCTGTGTTGAAGAGGGTGAAGACCTTGAAACGTGGGCAGGTCGTTCTTTGTTTGCTCCACCAGTTTTTCTAGGCTGGCCGCTGTCGTTTCCAAGAGTGGTGTGCTTGCCTTCAAGCTCTCAGTACCATCAGGGAGATTTTTTCCAGTATGGTGATGTGTTTGGCTTCTACCCACTCATTTCCACTCTCACCATGTTGTTCTTTGTGGCTGGGTTCATCAAGCAAACTAGCAATGGGCTGTCTTGCAGGTGTTGCGATGGTTCTCATATGTTGTATGCGTCTGTTCTGTGTAACTCCTTCCTTTTGTCACCTGCCAGCTTCCTTTGTGTCAAACCCTTTCAATCATTGTAAAGATTAATTTATTAAGCTATTCCACTCATTAACTCGACTCTTGGATCTGATGTCAAATTAAAGGTGAATGACAAACATTAAGTGAATAGTATTAAGATTAGATCAAGTTAAATAAAGAATTAATAAATCTCAAACACATTCTGTCTTCCAGTTACCTTTTAAAAACACATTAACAAAATTAAAGAACAAATATCAAATTATGAAACAGATATAAAACTAGAATAATTTCTTTACTTTTTCCATTTTCTTTTCAAATCTTAAAGTGGGTGTTAAATGGACCAAATTAGACCTTAATGTGTTTTGGTGTACTTTATTGCAGAAGCTAACTCTGTCTCCATCTGCCTGTTATGAGCTCCTCAGGTCTCTCCTGGCTCTCCTCACCTTCTCACCAGCCCGAAGTGAAGGCTGCAGCATGCACTGTTTCTGCATCCTCTCAGCCAGCCTGGCTCTAATCCATATGTGAGTTGCCGTATAGGGGAGAAAAATTTAGGACAATTTCCAAGAGGCCACGACTGACAGGGCCCCAAAAATAGATTAACACCAATATAAAATTATTAAACCATCACATCATTGAGTATAGTATATTCTGTATTTCAAATATAACAATAGAAGCTATTAATTATCTTTTTGTTTTTACCCCCCCATGTGTTTTTGGGCAGTAAAAGTTAAATATCCCCTATTGACCAAAAATACTCCATCTATATTGACCAACCCTCCCATATCTACGTGAAATGGCTTTGGTCCTGCCTTATCAGTGACAGTGCTATAGTAGCACTTATTGTAATGTGCTGTAGAGCTGCAGTGTAATCTGGTTTTTAAAAGGAAAGAGCAGAAAAAAAGAGAGAGATGAAGAAAGACAAAGAAAGTTGGGATGCGTCTCAATCTGTCTAAACCCAGTTTTTCCCCAAAAAGATGGGTAGCCTCGTGTGTGCTGTGGGAGTGGTATTACTGCTTTTCCTCTGCTGCTAAACTGATGGAGCGTTCCCGCCGAAGTTCAGTGAAACCCCGCCCACTACCACCAGTGTCACTCTGTCAATCAAAGTCACCCACCTTTTTACCAGAAAACATGGATCCGCTATGTCTGGAGAAGTTTCTGCTGCTAACTCAGCTGCTAACTCAGCGGCTAACTCAGCTAACTGGCTAACTTTGTAGACTGTAGATTTGTAATGTGTGCAAAGAATGTGACTTCATAACCTCTACAGCAGCAGGGGCTGGTTTATGCTAATTTTCAGACCCACCTGTAGCATAAATTGAGTATAAAATAATGGACCTTTCTTTATAATGGAGACATCTCTGTAACTTTCCAGGACTCCTGACACTACCTGGGCACCCTAAGTGCTAAAGAGATTTAAGTTTACGACTGGCCATCTGTGTTGGTTAATTTGTTGATTAATTTCGATTCAATTGGTCAAGTTTTGTTCTGTGGTTTCCTACTATAGGTTGCTTGGTGTCATTTTACAGCTGAGAGAGGGAGCTTTCACATAGAGAAACTTTAATAAAGTAAAACACAGGCAGTATTAACATTAAATAAGTTAAAAGAATATCATCTCAGTTAACTTGGTGGATGGGGGAGGGACCAGTGGTCACACCCCACTGGACCTTCAACAAAGATCATAAAAAGCCTCAGCTGGTCTGAGTGCTCTCTCTACTCTTCTTCCAGTCCTTCAGTCAGTCAAGTTCTGGTCTTCATCCTCTCCACTGCATCTCTGTTCTCCCTCTCCCACATGCTGGGAGGGGAGAAAACAATGATGACCCAGAGACAGAGACATGCTGTCCCACCGCAGGCCCAGCGCCTCATGGCATGAAGAGCAACCTCTCCAGAATCTTCAACCTGCTCCAGATATGACTGAAAGACTCTGAATGCTGCCTCTGAATGGCCTCCTCAGGACCCAGCACCTCATGGCATGAAGAACAGCCTATCCAGAACCTTCCAACTCTGCATCCTGCCTCAAGACCATCTTGTCTCCTCTCTCTACTCCTTTGCCCTGAAAATGTGATCCAGCTCCTCTGCTCAGACACAGGCTGCAGAAAATGACTCCAGCCATCATAAAGAAACTAAAAGAAGAAAAGACTGTCGGTCGACACGTTGGTGTGAATCCAGCCGACCTCCCCCACCAACAAAGAGGGGGGGAAGAAGTGAAGCAAGGGCACAGAGACTATGCTGTGAAGAGGAGAGACAGACAGAGAGAGACTGAGATGGAGCCATGTCAACCAGAGATGTCCAGAGACAACCAAAGATGTCCAGAGATGTCCACTGATGCCCGAAAGAGCCACTGGTGAAGTTCAAGCAGAAGTCGCCTGCAGAGATCCAGCAGATCCAGACAGAACCTGCAGCCACTCCTCACTCCCATCCATCCAGGAACGGTGATATACTGCATATACATCTTACAGATATTAAAGAGTTTGATGATTAGACGCTAAATTAAATGGCCTGAATTTAGGGTTTAATCCAGCAAGCTCAATAAAATTTAGTAAGATATCAGTAAAACGCTAAACCAATTCTGAATAATAAATTACTCACAATCTTCTCTGATGCCTCTCAAACTCTCAACTGCTGAACGCCACCAAACCTAAACCAAATTTTGGTAACAGCCTAATTCTTAATTTGGTCTAGATAACCACCACTGAATTTAACTGGTCACATTGAATTAATTAATCAGATATTCATCCTTTGAACTTTGCCTTTGTTTAATCATTCATTCCATTTTTGTCACAGTGAGTCAATGTCATGTATCTTCCATCAATCTTCCTTTATTCTAGTTTTTATTTTCTGTTTTATTATTTCTGTTAGTAGCCTGGTCATTTAGTTTGTCAAACTAATCATTTATTATTAGTTATTTTCTGTGACAGTAGTAGTCTGGTTATAGTTTGTCAAATAAACATCTCATTTATAAAGAACTTGGTTATTTGATTTGTGTGTGTATATAAAGTAATTGAATCACTGTACACTAGGTCAAGAACTCTGTAGCACCCTGAGATTAAGAGACTCTATTAATTAATGTCAAATTCACAAGTTTTCCCTGTTTTAGCAAAACTGGGTGGCGCCCTGATAATTTCTACTATTAAAGGTAATTTTTGGTTTATGATCAATAACTTAAAGGTATTGTTTATAAATACATAATTTGATATTAATTAATGATTGACTAATCTGCTCTACACTATTTATGCTACAATGTAGTGAAATAGTTTCTGTTCGTAGTTTAGTCATGTAGTTTGTCAAATAAACATAAAGAAGTTGGTTATTTGATTTGTGTGTGTCTATAAAGCAAATTGAATCACTGGACACGAGGTCCAAGAATCTCAAGAGCTGCCTTAGGTTAAGAGACCCTATCATATCAAATCTGCAAGTTTTCCCTGTTTCCACAAAACTGGATGGTGTCTGTGTGAATCAATAACTTAAGAGTTATTGATTATAAATACTGATGTTATACAAATGAATGACTGATTATTCATGTGCTACAGGAGCGCCTTTGTGCTCAGTGATCCCTGTCAGCTTCTTTCTGTGCACTCATCAGCCTGTCTGCCTCCACTGACTAGTTGTTCACTGCTCTTGTAGTCATTTCTGCAGTATTGAGCTGTCCCTCTGCAGGAGCTTACTGACCCTACAAAATAAGAAAGAAGTCAAGGCTGCATTGTGTTAACATTTATTTGAGTTTGCATGCAAAGTGTAATTGTACTCTCATTCCATGTTAGCTGGTTGGACTAGCTACCCTTCCTGTTAGCGCTGCCCGCCATGGTAGTGGAGGTTTGACTGAGCAGAGTTATAAGTGCTTCAGAAGTACTTATTTGTGCTGAAAGAAATTCTGATTCTGGTTCTGATTGTCCCACCGAGGAGACGATACACTCCACTCTTTGTAAGACTGCAGCTGTCTTACAGGGACAAGTTTCCTTCTCCGTACTGGTTGTGAGACTGAACAAAGCTCACCTGAATTGTGAAGGTCATTCTGAGAGGCGTGACTAACTACGTCACTGCTGCTCCACCCACTCCTGCTCCACCTACCCTGATCCACCCACCCTGCTCCACCCTACTCCTGATCCACCCAATCCACCCATTCTGCTCCACCTACTCCTGACTCCACCTACTCATGATCCACCCACTTCCCCTGCTCCACCCACCATGCTCCACCTACTCATGATCCACCCACTCCCTGCCCACTCCTGATCCACCTATGATCCACCCACCCTGGCTCCACCCACTCCTGCTCCACCTACCCTGATCCACCCACCCATGCTGCCCACCTACATCTATGGTCCACCCACCATGATCCACCATGATCCACCCACTCCATGCTCCACCCACCTGATCCACCCACCTCCTGCTCCTGACTCCTGATCCACCCACCATGATCCACCCACTCATGCTCCACCTACTCCTCCACCTACTCATGATCCACCCACTCATGCTCCACCCACCCTGATCCACCCACTCATGCTCCACCTACTCCTGGTCCACCCACTCATGCTCCACCTATTCCTGGTCCACCCACTTATGCTCCACCTACTCCTGATCCACCCACTCATGCTCCACCTACTCCTGATCCACCCACTCATGATCCACCCACTCATGCTCCACCTACTCCTGATCCACCCACTCATGATCCACCCACTCATGCTCCACCTACTAGTGATCCACCTACTCCTGATCCACCCACTCATGCTCCACCTACACATGATCCACCCACTCATGCTCCACCTACCCTGATCCACCCACCATGCTCCACCTACTCCTGATCCACCCACTCATGCTCCACCTACTCATGATGCACCTACTCCTGCTCCACCCACTCCTGCTCCACCTACTCCTGATCCACCCACTCATGCTCCACCTACTCCTGATGCACCTACTCCTGATCCACCCACTCATGCTCCACCCACTCATGCTCCACCTACTCCTGGTCCGCCCACTTATGCTCCACCTACTCTGGATCCACCCACTCATGCTCCACCTACTCCTGATCCACCCACTCATGCTCCACCCACTCCTGCTCCACCAACTCCTGATCCACCCACTCATGCTCCACCCACTCCTGATCCACCTACTCCTGTTCCACCCACTCATGCTCCACCTACTCCTGGTCCACCCACTCATGCTCCACCTACTCCTGGTCCTCGCACTACTGCTCCACCTACTCCTGGTCCACCCACTCATGCTCCACCTACTCCTGGTCCACCACAAATGAACTTGGCTCCATCTCGTGGCCAGTTTGGTGAACTGAGTTTGATGGTTGCAGTATTCAAACTTTCCATGTGTGCATGGTAGCTCTGATACATAATTAGCTAAAACTAACACTGAACTCTGGACATAGAACTTGTCAAACAAACAATCACAACAATTTCTCACTAATACTTGTCAAGGATACTGAATAAAATCACAACAACAATAAAATAATCATAACGATTTCTTACTACTAACTGTAAATGATACTGAGTAAAGCTTCTACTAAACTGGCATTTATAATACATCATTCAATCACAAACAACTAAATAGTTAATTTTTAATCTACCTTTTTCCTGTCAGCTCTCAATTGTCATAACCACTTTCTACAAAAAACCCAAAACAAAACAATTTCATTGATTGATTTATCAATCAATGACAACATGATAGTCATCAATGACTATCTTGAACAGTGTTAACATAGATAATATATCAATGACAGCTCTGCAGTCTGCAACCCATCATACCACATCAAGCCAGCCAAGCTGCACTGGGGATTTTATTCTTATACTTTTATTATGTCAAAATAAAAGCCTTAACAAACGGGATTCTATAAACTGACAAACACCAGGGGCTTTTATTTTGAAATTAACACAGGAAGTTCTGAGTAAAACTGACACTTGTCAGAGCCAGCGCTGTACAACAGCGGAAGGCAGCAGTGTTCCTAAACAGGGCAGATCAAAATGATGATTTATTGTAATCATTTCACCATGGTGATGCTTATTTAATACTTGTACCAATAACTAATATTAGTTTCACACTTATAAATGCACTGACAGATTTAACGCTTGTCGCTCTCTGCCGCTCAGACCAGCTGGTCCTAGCTGCACTGTGTGTGTGTGTGTGTGTGTGTGTGTGTGCATGTGTGTGGTGTATGTGTGGGTGTGTATGTGTGTGTGTGTGTGTGTGTATGTATATGGGTGTGTATGTGTGGGTGTATGTGGGTATGTGTGTATGTGGGTGTATGTGGAGTGTGTGTATGTGTGTATGCGTGGCATGTAGGTGTGTATGTAGGTGTGTGTATGTGGGTGTATGTGGGTGTGTGTATGTAGGTGTGTATGGGTGTGTGTATGTGGGTGTGTGTATGGGGGTGTGTATGCGTGGGTGTGTGTGTGTGGGTGTGTGTATGTAGGTGTGTGTATGTGGGTGTGTGTGGGTGTGTGTGGGTGTGTGTGGGTGTGTGTGTGTGTATGTGGGTGTGTGTATGTAGGTGTGTGTATGTAGGTGTGTGTATGTGGGTGTGATTAAGAACATCCTGTCATCACATGATCAAATCTTCAGTCAGCTATTCACTGTGATTAACGAGAACATACAGTAGGTGATTTGAACTGAAGTAGAGAAATTCAAATACAGTATAAGACACAGAAAGTCATAGAGATATATTCAATATAACACCATAAAAATATATTCAATATAAGATTTGTTTTGTGGAAATAACTCAATGCTTGTGTTTTTTTTTTTTTTTTTATAAAAAACAACAGTGACATCAAATTATCAAACTGTCATGTAAAAGGTTAAATTTCTAAAAATAATTGAATGTTTGGTCGTTTGAGCCACAGGTGGAGTTTAGCTGCTGCAGAGACAGAGAGGGAGCTGCCCCCCCTAGTGGCTGAGATATGTCACGACATTGAGTCTATAATATGGTCAATACAAATATTTTTTTAGACAGTAAACACTACACAATAGTCTGATAGTTATTGTTACTAATGATGGACTTAAACATACTTCAGATAGTAAACACAGTTTCCTGTCTTCATTCAGTATATATAGTCCACATCTGAGCTGACCTCACCTGGTCCACACACCTCTCACCAAGTGGAGAAGACCCAACAGAGACTTTACTTCCTCAGGAAGATAAAACAAGCTGTCCTCCCTCAAAACCTGCTGATGAACTTCTATCAGTCAATGACAGAGAGCCTCCTGATGTTCAGCTGCTCGGTGTGGTTCAGCAGCTGCACAGTGGAGGACAGAAGGAAACTCCAGCAGGTGGTGAGGGTGGTGGAGCGTGTGATCAGGACCACACTTCACTCAGACTGCTGTCTCTGTGAAATCTGACTCTGAACCTGGTGCAGGTGTTCAGCAACATTCTAGAAATCATGATGTCATCATGTATTTGATGGATGTTCCAAATGACATCATGTTTTTTAGAAAGTTCCATTCTACTCTGTTTCTATTTGATTCTGTTGTTGCTATTGGATACCAGTTTGACTATGTTTGCATATATGAAAAACTTATTTCTGCTGATTCTTAAAATATGGCAAATAAAGTTCACTAACAAATGAAACATGAATGTCTTTAAACATGAGCAGTACACACGAGTAATCTAATATTTAACACAGCAGACTATGGATTTTTCATTTTAATTATTTATATTCATTTAATATTGTAGTGAAATTAATAATATAATAGTGAATATAATCACTTCTTTGATTTGAATGCTTTGATCTAAGATATCAGTGGATTTAAAGTCCAGTGTGCTCCCCATCACAACATGGAACCACAAAGGACTTTGATCTTATTAAGATACAGGTCAACATTGTGTGTGTGACACAGACCTTCTAACCCCTGAGGCAGACACACACACTCTCACCAACAGAGTGTTTCCACAACCATTTTACTGCTATGTTGGTTATTATCTCTTCAACACTGACAGTACAGCTTGGTTCTGGATTTCTGCTGGAAACACAGAAGGATTTTTCACTGACGAGCTTTGAGAGAACAAAACTGAAAATGAGTCTTCATCAAAATGCTGATCCTCCTGCTCTCATCCTGGCCTCATGTATCATTGTGGATACATGTTTTTTTTTACACCTGTGTTTCCCAGTTTTAAAAAAAATGACAGATTCATCAAATATTGTTCCATATGGATTCATCTTCCACATTTGGTCTTTGCTGCTTCAAACGTGACTGTAATGATCCTCACTCACTAAATACAGCACAACATCAAACCAAATGCCAATAATTTATGATCACTGTCATCAAGATGTGATCAAGCATATAAATATGTTATTATTTATATGATTATTGTTAATTATTGTGATTTATTTTTTGACGTAAATTCAAACTATTAATTATTTATTTAAACTATTGATTGCTATATGTTATTATTATTATTTTTAATTGTTATTTATTTTAATGTGAATAAGTATCTTGCACATGTTTGTAATTTAAATCTGGGACAAGCATCTGTGTGTGTGTGTTTTAGTAATACTAATCTAAAATACTATCAGTAAGATTCATCCAAAATTTGATTAAAGTCAGCATTAGTGGATTCGCCCTCTTGAACACGACAGCCCCCTAAACACGCGCTGAAGTGATTAAGCCTCGTTTGAAGTAGCGTCAACTTTAACATGAGCTGAGCCTCAGTGGAGTTAACTTCAGCAACACTTATACAACCTTCTGTTAGGCGCGTGAGTGGAGTACATAAGAAGCCCAGACCATGTGATTGTCGAAGAGTCGGGCTGATTTTTACAATAGTACAGGGCAAAAAATTCTTTTGGAACTCTACAAAGAGTGTAAACCGACAATAACCAAGAAGGGAAATGAATTGCGTGGCAGGAAATTGCAGACCACTTAAATGCGCAAGTTAAATTTTATAATAATGCTGAATGTCAATATCATGATAAACATGATAAAATAAAATGTCATGGTTATAAACCTTTCAATGCCGCATGTTTAACTGCAGTAATCCAACTTCCCCACTGTTTCCTGCCTACGTTACACTACCTTATTCAACTGGAGTGTTTTAATGATGACTTATTTTCAATTTAAAATCTTAATACAGTTATTTCATAGTAGGCTATCAAAGTTGTACTCTGAAACTTCTAGAGCTACACAAACATTTGTTTTTAAAACATAACTTGCATCTTTTCACCTCAACTGTGACAACACAGCTTTCCGATGCAACTTACATCATTCCAACTAAGCTTTTGGGAAACACTTGCATCGTTCAACGATACATCAGACTATGTTAGTTGTAAACATCAGAAGTTGCTTTGTTCGGACGATGCTGTTGGGAAACAGTTGGGTCGTAGATCGAACATTCGAACTTAGGAAGTAGCTAAGGAAGTTTGCAGCAAATGTTTTGGGACACACACCCCAGGTTAGTTGTCTGTCATGGTGAAAATGTGTGTGTGGAATATGTTGGCAGCAGATGTTGGAGCATAGCTTTGTGCAGATAAATAATGATTTGTATGAGTACAAATGCTCGCTGGTAGTCAAAGATGTGATCCATGATTGTTATTTTCCTTGCTGTGACATACACTTTTGTATGGCCTTGTTTTCATTTGGTGGCAAATCAACACCCTCTGTTGATGACGCATCATGGGTTCACTTAAATGGTATGAACGTGGGTCATTCACCAGTAAGCACTTTGGTTCCCAGTGTAAGGCCTCATAATGCCTAATAATCCAAGATGGTGATAATGAAATCTCAGAGCTATCAGCCTCAAACCAATGGGTCAGTAATAATGACTCTGTTCACTATTTATACACAAACTATGGTAACAACATTTCTGTGGTTATTTTAACTGAGAAACAATATTAGTAAGCATGAATAATGTTTGACTGTTGTTAAATTAAACAGCATGAAATGATTTTGATAATACTACTTGATCACAGATCTTCTAGAGTAACACATGGAAACAGATGCTTGGTTGAACTCTTTACAAACAGATAAACACAGTCTGTCTTGATTTTCAGTCCACTCACCATGACAAGCTGCAGAAGGCAAAATCCATCCATTTTCTACCACTTATCCTCACATAGGGACAGTCTTAGGGTGAAAGGCAGGGTACACTCCTGGACAAGTCTCCAGTTCATCACAGGACACATAGAGACAGACAACCACTCACACTCACATTCACACCTACGGTCAATTTAAATTAGCCAATTAACCTAATCCCCATGCATGTTTTTGGATGGTGGGAGGAAGTCAGAGTACCAGAGAGAACCCACACAGACACGGGTAGAACATGCAAACTCCACACAGAAAGGCCCGGGAATCAAACCCGGTACCTTCTTGCTGTGAGGCGACAGTGCTAACCACTACACCACCGTGCCACCCTGCCTACAGCATATTAATTGTAATATTTTGTCGCTAGTTTTCCTTAGCAAGATAGCATAGCTTCTAGTTTACATAGCCTATGTAAGGAATTGTTATAAAAATGGTATAAACATTTAGCTAGGTTGTAGCTGTATAATTAATAGAGTGAGTTTGAAAAGCTGCAGGCTTGAGTTGAATCTCTGTGAGGTTGTACCATCCCCCACAGGAGAACACATGCAGGCATGATAAGATAAGCTCTGTTGAGATGTGAAGGATAATGTTTGTGTGATCTTGTTATGCAATCATATATACTTGCACTTTTTACTAATTATGATGTGTTTTATCATTTCATTCTGTTAATATTTTAAATGCTTTATTGCACATAACTAGGTAGATTTAGTTTAATTACAACCTGAGGGCACATGGTCTCTGGACAAAGAACAGGAAACACACAGAGTGAAAGGAATGTGGGGCTGGGACAGGAAGGGGTCTTATCTCCTTATTTGGTTGGTGATGTCTCTAGTAGGTATATATTAACATTTCTAGGTCTGAGGTACCGTCCAGAGGACATCCAGCACTGAATATCAACCAGTGAAGAAGAAGAACTGATGACATCTGACCTGAAGAGGACACCCAGAGAGGAAGTGAAACTGTATAGCAAGGCAGAGCTCTATAAAAGCTTCAAGGGAAAAGTCAGCCAGCGTTCTGAACTGCTGAGGCCTCTAAAGCTCCTTTCACACTGCATGAAAAACCCATGTGCACTGTGAAAGGGTCGAATCGACATTTTGACGCGGGTCAACGACTCAGCAATCGACCCGGGAGTTCATCGGCTCGGATCGGATCGGCTACAGTGTGAAAGTCGAGCCATGTCGACCCACGTCGACTCGCTATTTACCCGATGATGTTGATGTATCTGCCTGTCGCGTTCTGCTTTAGTCACTGAGCAGCCTGTCAGGCTGTCAGTGTGAAGCTGCAGAGGTGATCACTTATAAGATCAGTCTATCTGTTGATCTCCAGAGACTGATCTCTGAAGGACAGAGATTTTATTTAATCAAACAAATCAAATGTGTAGCGACATCATCTTTAATAGGAGCACATAGTGATTTAGTCCTACGTCATTCTGGGGAAATCCTACTGATCGGGGAAACCGGTGTGAATTACGTGACCGTGTTTATATACAGCTTGTATAGTGATCTGACACACCTTTTTATTGATCATGGCAGTATGTATTAGTACTGCACTGGGTTTGTACACTTTGCAAAAGGGACAAATTGCAACATGGAACAACAATGTTAACGTGACTCGCTCATGTCCGTGTTGTCCATTGTTTACCTCTCTGTGTTCCGGTGCTCTGTAATCTGTAATGATGATGTGGTCAACATGATGACATATGGGAGGGAGGAAAAACAGGCACACAGCTCTCACAGCTGGAGGTCAGAGCCACGTTAGCTGGCACTGTGAAAGAGCCCAAATGCCGATCCGAGCCGTGCCAAAGCGGGTTAGAAAATACCACGTCGACACACTAATTTCAGTGTGAAAGCGGTATAAGAGTGATTGCTTGACTCTTTAAGTGGGTTTCTTGTTCACCATGGGGTAATTCTTAAACCTAAGGAAATCCATAAATGTGACTTAAACACAGGATTTAGCCACAGCCTGCACATCATAAACACTATAGTACACTGTGCATAATTACAATGCTTTCAACACGTCCAACAAAAACTTTGGATGCCAATCATTTCACCACAAACCATACAAAACCAAACAACAAACACCAAATACCAAACAAAAAGGAGGCTCCCATGTGCTCCAGCTGGACCAATCACAGCACACCTGTTGACACAGCCAATCACATGTGTGAGCCCTCACAGCTCATCTGCATATCTGTGTTTGTGGTTCAGATATATGTGTGATAACAAGACCACCCCATAAACCAAGACATCTGTGTATGAATCTTGCACCTGTGAAAACTGATGACCAGGTGAGCTGTAAGGTTTAATGAACTTCCACACTTGGTACAATGTTCAAAGACTGCATAGTATTTGATGATAACAACAGGCTCAAAAGTATATCAATGAAACATTTCTATAATAATCTGATATTCTGTTGTGATAGTTTACTTTTAAGAGCACTGTGCAGATTTACCTGTGTATTCCTGTTAACATTGTGTTTGTGCACAAACAGTTCTAAATACAGTTTATCACATGTTCACATTACACTTCATTTGTTTTATATCACACATTGTAATATAAACTGTCTAATCTTATGTGTGTACTCCCCTTTCTCCTACTACTTTCAGAAAATGACATTTTATTCACCCAGTAAATTTCCAAAAAGTGAAACTGTTGAAGGTGAAGGACTTTGTAAAGCTTGATTACAGTAAGTGACTCTGCTTTATGCTTGCAAACACCACACACACAGCACAAGCCATTCACACATCCACAGGATCTCACAAAACAAATTACTGAAACTGCACAGCAAACCCTGACATATATGGAAAAACTGGAACAAAGCATTCATGCAAAAGACAACTTATGTGACCACAGCTTGTAACAGCTTTACCAAGCAGAAGAAGAAGAAGAAGAAGCGCCTACTACCCAAGTAGAAGAAAACTCTCCCATATCTATTGAGAGATCAGACAGTTAACTCCTCCCTTATCTTATACTGTCTCCACTTTGATGTTTTGTAAGTAATTATTAAGACAGGATTTGTTCTCAGGGTGCATGTTTTAACTTGTGTTTATTTTACCTTAAGTATGTATATTGTTTTTGTAACGTGTGAGACATGTACATTACTGTGTAAACAAATGCATGCTACCACTCTGAATAACTTCTTTCCAACACACTTCCACTGCAAATTTACCTGTGAATTACCACACAATGATAACAATCATATCTTTTACTATTATAATCCTTATGCCAAGCAGAGTTTACACACTACACTTAAACAAGCTACACTCTGCCACAGATATCTACACTAATGAAGTTTCAAAATCATAACAAACTTTAACAAACTAACAGCAATGTTTCAATTTGATCTATCAACACACACAGAAAAGTGCACAAAGTGTAAAAACACACATCAAATTAACTTCCTGACACGAAGAGACAGTCATGTGCAAAATGTCTACAACTGCTGTTTGTGGGCCTTGGCTTCAGCAAATGCAGCCCTGCTGTCAAACTATAAGGGAGGGCCCCTCGAGGGATTTCAATAACAGTGTCATTGCACTTTTCAGTCATTGAATTTAGGGAGGTGCTGTCGCGCTCACAAAGTTGTCGTTGCTGTTGAACACATAACCAGTTGTTATCAGGGGCCCCCTTTCAGCTGGGGGTCCTCGGCAATTGCCTAGTTTGCCTTCCCGGTTGAGACTGGCCTGGTCACTGCACTCCAAACATTGATATTTCACCAATGAAAACCAGCCTTTTCTGATTTTGGCCAGTTTCAACTGTTTTTAAGTCTACTGGACTTGCTTTAGGTTGGTTGAAGACGTTTCACCTCTCATCTGCAGCATTCATTCACACCTGAGTGCAGATCACCTTAACGGTAGTGATGAGCAAATGAAGCTTCATGAAGCACTTGTGATGTTTTTAGACTCCTCTAGATGGTGCTCTTGGTTTAAAGATTAAGGCTATCCATCCATTATCTACCGCTTATCCTTATAGGGTCGCGGGGGGGCTGGAGCCTTTCCCTGCTGTGTTAGGGTGGAAGGCAGGGTACACCCTGGACAAGTCGCCACCTCATCGCAGGGCTGTTTATGCAAGTCACATCTCTTTTACACCACTAGTTTATGAAGACATATCTTGTTCTGCCTTCATGTCACTGTTTACTTTGACCTTACCTTACCTGACACTTTTCTCCATCCTTGCCACAGGTGGGGATTGAACCTGTGACCTTTGGCTCCACAGCAGATATTCAGGAGTAAAACACTCCTTCCTTCTCTCTTCTCACAGAAAAGAATGACATAATATAACGTATCTATTATAAGAGTGGAAAAATTCATTAGCATAGAAAAGAATGACATAATATAATGTGTTCTGTTATATTAGCATATGGATTGGTATGAGGTCATCAGTGACATCACTCAGAATGTATAGATTCAATACAGGAAAGTACCGGTGTTTTATATTTTCTATTTCTGTTTTTCAATATTTTTATTTTTATTTCTTTATTCATGTGTGCCTTTAAGCCGAGAGACTCTCCAAAATTTTGTTCTGCGTGCATAATGACAATAAAGACTCTTGAACCTTGAATTAGCAGTCCAGCAGGACAACAGATTAGCAGTGCATGGAGTCAACCATGTAAACTTGTGTGGAGCACAATGTTTGGCAGCTCATCACCTCCAACACGTCAACTTGCAGACTAAAGTAAGCTTGTCTGGAACAAGGATGTGATTTGAATTTGCAGAGCATAATTGATCTCAGCCACCTCGTCTACTGTATCTGATGAATTACAGTAGACGTCTGATCCAGGAGACCTTCAAGAGTCTGGAAAAGTATGGGATGAGATGATCTACATGGAGCTACATGGCAGCATTCCATACAGGGGAATTAGCTCAAATGGTAGAGTGCTCGCTTAGCATGTGAGAGGTAGTGGGATTGATGCCCACATTCTCCACAATAGTTTAGTTTCTGTCTTGGCTGCTATGAAGCGATAGTCCCATTGTTCTGATCCCTTTTATGCAAAGAGTTGGAAACCTTTTTTGTAACCACGTCTGGTTTTCACATGTAAACTTTTTAAAATTTGAAATAGTTTGTTTGAAATGGTCTGAAGGAGCTGAGCTGACTGTTCCAGTAATAATGAAGCATGTTACTGTGACGCCCACTAGTGAGGTCACATGTGGGGTATTGATTTTTTATTATTATTTTTCTTATTGATATAATTTTCAGCCGTGGATTATCTATTTAGAACACAGTCACAGGTATTATTGTGGGAATGTGAAGTTGCTATGTGTTTCCATAACAGTAGGGGGCAGTATGAGACAGTGGCATAGCTTCAGTGGTGCAGGAATACAGGGGAGGCAGGCGCTCTTGCTCTCATTGTATTCAGGAAGCTGAAGAGAAACTCACGTCACGTCTCCGTCTCTGTTCCTTCATACTGTTTTACAGGTTTGTGAAGCACAACACCATTTTAAGTGACTGTATTTCATATGTGAACGAAACATGTTTGGTTTGAGAACAGAACTGAGGCAGTAATGTAGAAAACCATCAGGCCAGTTGAATAAATACAGTGTTCTGAGTTACAGCTATGGCGGTAATGCTACCAAGCTAGCGGTTGGTACATCACTAGCATTGGGCTCCGTTCTTACATGTGTTAGTTAGGTTAGCTACGGTACAGTATTTCCACTATGCCACTATAGTATTCTGTTAGGTGTTATGTGGAAAAGCCACCTGATTTGAGTGAAGTCGTTGGATGTATTTTAATGTACAGTTGGTGTATGATAGAGAGACACACACATTTGTTTGGGTGATCTATGTTGTTTCTCCAGTGGCTATTAAATGTTAACCAGTAGGGTTTGATTAAGAGAGGTTTTCTAAAACAATAAATGCTAATTGGTAAAGCTTTAAGCGTCTAGGAAAAGTGATGCCAAAAGACATTTGTATGTATTGTGAATTTGTGTATTGACAGTATGGATTATATGGTAAGAAAAGCCTACATTCATGTCAAATAGACATTTGTGATATAGCATAGAAATGCAAATAAATAAATTATTGTGAGGAAATGTGTTTAATAAAGCATTTTATTCAGGAAGCTGCAGAGAAACTCACGTCTCCGTCTCTGTTCCTTCATACTGTTTTACAGAGTCACCTGGAGCCAGAGAAGACACATTGCCTGTGAGGTGAAAGTTAAAGTGACATCCTTCATTCATGCTGTAGGGGGGATCATGGATCACAGGGTGCCTAATCCTGACATTTCAAGCCCCAAGAAGAAGAAGTAGAGGACCTGACGTCACCTGAACGAACATTCAACGACAGCTCCATGCTATTCGTTTGAACGACACAACTTTCCAATGCAACTTCCCATGCATTGTTCCAACTAAGCTTTTGGGAAACACTACGGTTAGTTGTAAACATCGGAAGTTGCGTCGTAGATCCATCGTTCGAACGTAGGAAGTAGCTAACGAAGTTAGCAACGAACCTTTTGGGAAACGCACCACAGATCTTTGAACAGAGGAGGAGGACTATGACACCATCTATCAGCCACTTACATCTCAGTATTGACCTCCATCCCCAGAAACCAACAGTATCCATTCACACCTGAGTCCAGATCACCTTAACAGCTTTCATAAGGGTGGGTGGACAGCGACTCCCACAGTAATGGTAACGACTCCTAACGTTAGAACTGAAGAAGCCTCTTGGATGAGAAGTGAGACATCTTCAACAAACCTCAAGCAAGTCCAGTTGACTCTTTTTTAACATTTGGTGAAAAAGATTTTCATAGCAGAGGAGCAGACCAAGCCCTTCATCCTAAATCTAAGCAGACAGCATTCATGTGGATGCTGATTAACGATGGCAAGTTTGTCTCTTTTCAGAGTCGGCTCCAAATGCATCTCTATGTTCATGTTTGCTCACATTATTGAAACAAGTAAAACTCATTTTATTTCTCTGTCTGTACAGTTTATATCTGTTAGGAATACTGTTAGAACTAAAGACTATTTATGCTACGTCAAAATAATTTACCATTGTTGGTAGGATTCAAACCTGCACCTGGGGACCCCACTGGATTTCTAGTCCATCGCCTTAACCACTCTGCCACGACAACTTATACCATCTTTGCCATCATATTGCAAAAAACAAAGATAATTTGAACATTATCCAGTGCACGTATGCAAAAAAAACTGTTTCCACGTGCATTGAATTGACCAAAGATTAAAGCCCCTGTGATGGCCGGGAATCAAACCCAGCTACGCTCACCACTATACCACCACTCACCACTATACCACCACTCACCACTATACCACCATTGCTCATACGGCAGAAAAAAATGGCACTTTTGGAAAGGGAGGAGTGAGCGGCACTGTTCAAACTGTGGCACCTCCATCAGAAAACTACCATCCAGTCAGAGATGAGCATGTAAACTACAGCAGGAGATGTGCAAAGAGCTACACAGTATTGTGGCAACTCTGCCTCCTACACGTCTGAATGCAGCTTTACAAACTTTAGGCCACATATGGTGAAATCACAGCCAAAATTCAGCACGCTAAGACTAGTAATGGTCACCCAAGTCAACACAGCATGGTTTGACCTCATGCGGCCAAAACATCAATGGAAAAGCCTCATTATATTTTGTTTACCAATCTCTCAATGTCAACAACATTACAGAGACCGTCATTGACTTGAGAAGGCCGACCACATGGACTACCACATTCTGTGGTGTAACATGTCTGACAACCTCACAACGTCTTTCACCATCACCTGCAGCTAAGAAGGGACAGGAGAGCCAGCCTACCTGGGTAATGAACATGTCCCACAATTCAACAAACTTTACCGTCGTCAGCAGGATTCCAACCTGCGTGGGGAGACCCCAATGGATTTCTAGTTCATCGCCTTAACCACTCGGCCACGACAACCGACTGTGTCCTTGCCACCATATTGCAAAAAATAAAGATAATTTGAACCTTATCCAGTGGACGTAAGTAAGAAAAGGTATTTTCACGTACACTACCGAGTTTCCCAAAGACTAAAGCCCCTGCGATGGCTGGGAATCAAACCCAGGTCAACTGCTTAGAAAGCAGCTATGCTCACCACTATACCACCATCACTCATAAGGATGAAAAAAAATTGCCACTTTTGGAAAGGGAAGAGTGAGAGGCACTGCACAATCTGTGGCAGCTCCATCAGAAAACTACCGTCCAGTCAGAGATGTTAACTACAGCAGGAGATGTGCAAAGAGCTACACAGTATTGTTGCCACACTGCCTCCTACACGTCTGAATGCAGCGTCACAAACTTTCAGGCCTCATACGGTGAAATCACAGCCAAAATTCAGCACACTAAGACTAGTAATGGTTACCTGCACCCAAGAAGAGACAGGAGAGCCAGTCTACCTGGGTCGTGAATATATCCCATAATACAATAAACTCTACCGTTATGGGCAGAATTCAAACCTGTGCAGGGAGACCCCAACGGATTTACAGTCCGTTACCTTAACCACTCAGCCATGTGCATATTTGCACATGCACTCTTGAATTTACCAGAAACTACAGCATCCTTCAAGTCATATCAGAAAAAAAGACAATTGGAATGTTATCCAGTGGACGTAAGCCAGAAATCTAACCATCTAGAAACTGTGCACCTAGTATTTGTACCCAGTATTTGTAATTAGTGTTTTTTTTGGTCTTGATGTACAGATAAATTGCAGACTTTGTGGAAACTGTCTTTTTGACCCATGATGGTGGTAGTGATAGTGGTATAGTGGTGAGCATAGCTGCCTTCCAAGCACTTGACCTGAGTTTGATTCCCAGCAATCACAGTCCTTTTCTTCAGTGATAGTATAGTGTTGCTTTTATTTTGTCTGAAAGTAAGCAGGAGAGTCGTGTATGGCCTACATTTCAACAGTGATTGGTAGTATGGTGGTTTACTGAAGCATCACAGGGGATGTAGCTCAGTGGTAGAGCCTGTGCTTTGCATGTATGAGACGCTGTTGTCTTTAACACTTCTTATATTCACTTTAAAGGAGAGGCTCTGTTGTCACTCACTGTGCCATTTGAACAACACAGCTGCTTCCTCCTGCAGTCATGGAGAAGAACTAGAATACACTTCTGAATGGGTAGTTTTATTTGTTTTTAAGTGTTTGTTTTTAAATATGAATAATCTTTGCACATTGTAAAATGTACAGCATTATGTGTATTTGCACTGTTAATTAAATAGATACTATATTGATCCAGATATAATTTCAGCAGAAATAATGACTCTGATGTGATATGAGCACACAACCTTCTGATCTGGAGTCAGGCTCACTAATCACTGCACCACAGAGCCCCTTTCATGCAGTATCACCTAGAAACTATGGAGGTGACATTACTTTCACATGGTACAGATTGTTGAACTTGTGATCTTTGATGCAGATTCCAAGAAATATTGAACTAGTCAGCTGTTGGATAACTAAAGCTTCTGATGCTTGAGCCCTGTGTACTGTATGTAGGGTCTAAGTAAATGGTATGCAGTGAAGGTCAGCGTTTCTCAAGGTCATGATCCTTCATAACATGTTCAGCAGCTGAATGTGGAATGATTGTGAACATCAGATGGGAATTGGGACAGAGTCTGCATTGAGTTAAAATACAGAAACCTTCAGTCCCTTCGATGCAGATTCATGCCACAGGTGGAGATTGAACCTGAGACCTTCTGCTCCACAGTAAATGTTCCCTCTCTGCCCTCACAGAGATTTGATGTGATGTGTTCTATTGTAATTATGGAATTTCTCATTGCATATGGATCAGCATGAGGTCATCAGAAAATTCTGTGGTTTTACAGTGACATTACAATTAAGATAGAAGATGAACTACGATGAAGAAAGTAGTGTCACTTGTTTTTTTTTTAAACGAACTGCACACAGAGGTCTAAAAACACACAACTTATATATAACCAACACACATGCATGAATGGAGACATGTCAGAGGGAGAGGTTGCCATATAAGAACCCCAGAGGAGTTGAGGGTTTGCTGCTTTGCTCAAGGGAACCCCAGCAGTGCACAGGAGGAGGATCTGACACATCTCCAGCTACCAGTCCACACAAACCTTTCATATGTTTGTTGCTGTACACCACTGAAGAAAAGCTGCGGTTCCACTGGGGTTTGACCCCAAGACCTTCTGCATGTAAAGCAGACGTGATAACCACTACACTATGAAACCTACAAGAAGAAAACCACCTCCACGTAAACCTTAATAACGTAAACTCAGCAGACTGATGTGAACATAAATGCAACAACAATGACCCCACCTGTACAGAGCACAATAGATTTGCAGTCCATGATCAATGATGAACTAATGTATGCTAGGATCTGAACCCTTGCTTGCAGAACTATGGATTTGCAGGTCATTGTCTGAACTACTCAGCCTCAACAACATTCTCTGCTGACTCACAATCCAGGACACCTTCCAGTCGTGTTTACATGGACTTATATAGTCTGTGAAAGTGGAGCATGAGATTAGAGAAGCTAGGAGGAGCTACATGATAATTCTTTATACAGAGGAATTAGATCAAGTTCAGCATGTGAGAGAGACATTAATGTCATCAATCTCCAGGAGGAATTAGAATAGAAAACACAAAAAAGTACTGACTTCTACAAAGCCTTTGAGTGTGTATGCTGTGCAAAGGACAGAAAATGTTGACCACTGACTATTATTCATTGGTCAACATGAGTACATTTGACTCTAATGCACTACATGTAATCCATCCTTTGACTTGGAACCACTTTTCTTTCTTTGTTTCCTCACGTTTGTCAACATGGCCATTCAAATCCAAGACCCGGCAGTTGTGACTGTTTAAAATCTCTCCAGTGGGGGCACAGTGGTGCAGTGGTTAGCACTGTTGCCTCAGAACAAGTAAGTAAAGGATATGATTCCCTACTTTCTGTGTGAATATGTTCTCCCAGTGTATGGGTGGGTTCTCTTCGGGTACTCTGGCTTCCCACCATCCACAAAAATGCATGGGGATTAGGTTAATTGGCTGATTTAAATTGACCGTAGTTGACCATGAATGTGAGTGTGAGTGGTTGTCTGTCTCTAAGTGCCCTGCAATGAACTGGTGACTTGTCCAGGGTGTACCCTGCCTTTCATCCTAAGACAGCTGGGATAGGCTCCAGCCCCCACGCAACCCTATGTGAGGATAAGCAGTAGAAAATGCACGGATGGATGTGAAATTAACAACATACAAAAATTATTTGTGCTTAAAAATAATAACAACCATCATTTCCATATAAATAGTCTTACCTCACCCACTGGTCTCTATCTTGGATTACTTGGCGCTGTCATGTTTGTATTTTTGAGACCATATTTGGACTGAAAGGGTGGAGCCTCATGTCCTGGTCGAACTGAAGATCAGTGGTACTCAACTAGAAAAAGAAGTAGAGGATCATGATCATGTTACATATTTACAGGTACATACATAGATGAAATTTAACCTGTGCATTTTACCCATCCCATAAAGGAGCAGTTGGCTGCCTACAGTAAGGCGCCTGGGGAGCAACTTCAGGGTTAAGTGTCTTGCTCAAGGACACAACAACTTGTTGTGGAGCAGGGGAGTTGAAAGGCGACCACTCTACCCACTGAGCTACAGTCACCCCCCCATAGGACCTGGATGAAGCTGTTAACTAAGCTAGCTGCCTCGGTTCTCAGTAAACTTTAGAGGAGCTGCTCCATAACTTTGATGAAAGTAACTCTTAGTTGAAAAGACTATTTTAACACAGCATTTTAATACAGCTTCTCTAAATCTTCATTAGCTAAATTAGTGAATATTACTGATTTTAGCTGCTGATCACACAACACAGGTTACTCATTCAGATCACTTCTTCTGGTTAATTCAGCACATAAACCATCTTACCTGGGTTAGGGTTACCTCTTGATCACAAAGCCAAGTTACTGAAGGCCAACTTATAGTACTCCGTAAAGTGCCGTACGTAGATACGGAGAGCCTCTCTGTCCTCTCCGGGCGCAGGAATTTTTTTTTAACTGTCCGTCAATCCATCAAGGGAAGACAGAGACGACAAGGGCTGTGATTGGTCCTCTAGTTACACCCCTGCTGTGAAATGCAGCCCCTCTCCCTACACAGAAACAGACAGGTCATCTCTGCAGCAGCGCGACAGGACAGAAACTAAAGTATCGATTAGCCTTGTGAAAGGCAAGTCAAACACATTAAACCTGCTCAAAATATCCATTTAACTCATTTAGTAATTATGGCTGGGGTATATTTCCACAGAACATACTGAAAGGTGTTGGTTTGTGTTCACTCTTATCTGATTTTGTGTTGAGAAGAAAGAGGAAGAGGAGTTTTAAATACTGAAAGCAACCAATGCTCTACTCTTCTATCTCCCTCACAAATAATTAAATCATAAAATAGTATTTTATTAAGGCAAATTGCTTCACTTTCCGAGGCGGTGCATTTCACCACATGGGTGCACAACACGCATCACGACGGAGAACTGTGAGGGCTCGAGGGGTCTCCATAGCTGCGGAGTCGGATAACGTATTACGTAGTCGGAGAAGTATATTCCCGCCTTGATTCAGATTACTTTAGCTGGTTTATTAAACACATAAACCATCATCCCCTGGGTGGGCTCGAACCACTAAACTTTCAGTTAACAGCCGAACGGGCTGGCCAACTCCGCCACAGAGACTTGAGAAGCAAAAGTTGGCATGCAAGCATTAGCCCATACACTAAACACTACACATGATGAGCCTGATAGTTACTGTTACTAATGATGGACTTAAACATACTTCAGATAGTAAACACAGTTTCCTGCCTTCATTCAGTATATATAGTCCACATCTGAGCTGACCTCACCTGGTCCACACACCTCTCACCAAGTGGAGAACAGAGACTTTACTTCCTCAGGAAGATAAAACAAGCTGTCCTCCCTCAAAACCTGCTGATGAACTGTTTGGGATGTGAACAGAGTGAACAGGACAGAGGAGAGAACAGTTCTCCATCTGAGGAGATGGAGCTCATCCTGTTTTAGTCTGGCTGCCTTGTTGGGACAAGATCTCCTCAGCTCTCTGCTAACCTGCTCTGCAGTGATGGTGGTGGACAGAGGACTGGCACATCTAGTTGTTAGGATTCATTTCACAAAGCAGGTTCAACAAACTCTGAGTGTAACCCTGAACTCTGAGTTGATCTACTCTGAGATAGAAAACTCTGAGTTTCCGGTTCCAGATCAGCTGATTTGAGTAGGTTTAATCAACTCGGAGTAGTTTCACCTTCAGTTAAACACGTACACTACAGCGATAAAAAGCCAGCATCAATGAAACCCTGATTTGACGAGTCACCATGGCAACGGGGAAGTAGAGGGCTGCGTTTTTCACCCCACTTGAATTGGAAATCTTAATGTGCTCATATGGTGAGTTTGAACATGTTTTTAGAAAGAAGTGAAACACCATTTTCACCGCCGTCCCACGTCGTGGGACAACAATGCTGCCGTGGTCAGTGTGTAAGTTTAAATGTAGTCCTTTGCAATCACAATAATATTACAGAGGAACACTGTTTGAATGGTTGCCTATGAACACATCTCTGACTTAATGGTTACAGAGGGGGCGTGGTCAGACACAGCTCAGGGTTATTTAAAGGTACAGACACAGAAACAGCCTGTTCTCAGCAGAGCTCAGTACAGTGATTTTTAACTGGCTGCAATTCAGGACCAGAGCTGAGTTTACACACTTTGAATACAATATTGTTGGACTGAGACCTATATATATAGGTATATATAGGTCAACTCTATATATGTCACTTTTAATATGTGCAGATATTTTGATTCAAATATTATCATTCTCATATTATCATTAGCAGAGCATGGTACACCACACCTGCATGATGAGCTCATGGTGGATGTAGGCCCTGGGTTCAATCCCTGGCATCTCCAACACTTCTTATGTTCACATTAAAGGAGAGGCTCTGTTGTCACTCACTGTGCCATTTGAACAACACAGCTGCTTCCTTCTGCAGTCATGGAGAAGAACTAGAATACACTTCTGAATGGGTAGTTTTATTTTGAAAAACTCCCAGACACCTCAGTGGAGCCATCAAACATAATATGAACCTTATGAAAAACAGAATTAAAATATCACTTAAGTACTTCCAGTTTCAGTTAGCATCTATGAGCTAAGCATGCTGCAAGCTAAGCATGTTTGTGCTGCTAATCAGATGGATGCTAACGGCTAACAGGCTAAAGCTACTATTTAGCAGTGATCAAGTCTCCACAGACCTGAGGATGAAACTAAATGAAGAAGTTAACTACAGGGCTTGTTAAATGGTGTCAGCTGACTGCAGATCAGTCAACATCATGAAGACTCTGGTCTAAGAGACAAACTCTGGTTGGCTTGTTGTCAACTGACATCATTGATCATTCAACCAATGTTAATATGATGTGTAAAACTGCTGGTGTATTATTGCTGGTGTGTTATAGAAATTATGAGATTTTAAAAAAGCAATCACTTGGCAGTACTATTGTTCATGAATATAGGTGTTTCTCTTTTTGTGTTTCTTATAAGTAATTATAGCATTAACCACACATCTCTTGATTTTAATAAATTAATTATTAACAATTAACTGAGGTAACTATTAGTTATCATTAGCTGTTAGTTTTATAATATTTTAAAATAAGAGTAATATGTGCATATTACAAAATTTACAGCGTGATGTGTATTTACAATATTATTAAATAGATGCTTTATTGACTAAAGTGAATAAAGCCAACAGTGTGGTTCCATGGTGTAATGGTTAGCACTCTGGACTCTGAATCCAGTAACCTGAGTTGAACTCTCAGTGGAACCTGTTTTTAAGCATGAGTCCAACTTTAAGAATGCAGCCTTTCCACCTTACATGTCAAGCTTAAAGTTGGTATTCAGACTGAAAACAGTGCTTTATTGAGGGCACCTTGTTTCAGCTTCCATTGAGACCTGAAGCAACTAAGATTCTCTCTGTCTTCACCAAAAATATCTCCAAACTTAATGGTACTGACAGCGACGGTGTTTTGAGTTACATGATGGAGGCACACTTTGACTTGTGTCTTGTACTCATCAGGAAATGAGTTTTTACTGACATTTGACCTCCGATGGCTGAAGTTAGAGTCAATGGTGTTTATTGATCATGGGGCAGTGCAAAATTTCCACTAAACTTTACTTCACACAGTCAGGATGGCCGAGTGGTCCAAAGGCACTGCGCACAAGCTGAGGAACACTCGTCCATATGAGGGGGGGAAGAAGGGGGAGAAGAAAAGGAAGAGGGAAAGAGAGAAAGCAGGAAAAAGGGAAAATCATGACTGTTTCCGACCACATCTTTATGATAAATGCATTGTTGAGCTGTTAAAATGCACTTAGAAAACTCATATTTTTGAGAATTTCGGGGGATTCGATCCGGCGATCATGGTAAATGATGCTTTCATAGTAACTCAGATTTCGGAAAGAACTATGACGTCACAAAATAACGGGAAGGTGTACATTATTGCCTGAGACGTAAGGATATTTGATGTTAGCTTTTCATTCAGAATGGGGCGGTTGTTGATTTTCCTTTTTTTAATATGCAGGATACTAAGATTATGGGCAGTTATTATTTAACTCTAGAGTTAAGAAATGGTTTAATGTCATTATTATGAAAATAATATAATGTAATATTATGCTGAGCAAATACAAAGAAGCATTCAGTCGCTGTATATTATGCTGCATAGCTTAAATGTAAAATAATATACAGTATAATAGTATAGCTGTATATTATGCTGCATATTTTAAAATGTAAAAATATACAGTATAATAGTATAGCTGTATATTATGCTGCATATTTTAAAATGTAAAAATATACAGTATAATAGTATAGCTGTATATTATGCTGCATATTTTAAAATGTAAAATATACAGTATAATAGTATAGCTGTATATTATGCTGCATATTTTAAAATGTAAAATAATATACAGTATAATAGTATAGCTGTATATTATGCTGCATATTTTAAAATGTAAAATATACAGTATAATAGTATAGCTGTATATTATGCTGCATATTTTAAAATGTAAAATATACAGTATAATAGTATAGCTGTATATTATGCTGCATAGCTTAAATGTAAAATAATATACAGTATAATAGTATAGCTGTATATTATGCTGCATATTTTAAAATGTAAAACATACAGTATAATAGTATAGCTGTATATTATGCTGCATAGCTTAAATGTAAAATAATATACAGTATATTAGTATAGCTGTATATTATGCTGCATATTTTAAAATGTAAAAATATACAGTATAATAGTATAGCTGTATATTATGCTGTATAGCTTAAATGTAAAATAATATACAGTATATTAGTATAGCTGTATATTATGCTGCATATTTTAAAATGTAAAAATATACAGTATAATAGTATAACTGTATATTATGCTGCATATTTTAAAATGTAAAATATACAGTATAATAGTATAGCTGTATATTATGCTGCATAGCTTAAATGTAAAATAATATACAGTATAATAGTATAGCTGTATATTATGCTGCATATTTTAAAATGTAAAAACATACAGTATAATAGTATAGCTGTATATTATGCTGCATAGCTTAAATGTAAAATAATATACAGTATATTAGTATAGCTGTATATTATGCTGCATATTTTAAAATGTAAAATATACAGTATAATAGTATAGCTGTATATTATGCTGCATAGCTTAAATGTAAAATAATATACAGTATAATAGTATAGCTGTATATTATGCTGCATATTTTAAAATGTAAAAATATACAGTATAATAGTATAGCTGTATATTATGCTGCATATTTTAAAATGTAAAAATATACAGTATAATAGTATAGCTGTATATTATGCTGCTGGTGTGAAAGTTTTTTTTCCCTCTCTCTTCAACCTACCTGAAGATGTGAAACACCCATGGCGACATCCTGTCACTTCTTTCCATCAGCATCATCTTCTTCAGTCAGACCATCTCCCATGTTCACAAGCATTTAAAAAAAAAAACACTTGTCTTTTTCTATAATTGTGCGATAGGCCTATACTATGTGTGATGTGTTGCCTTTTCATGTGTTTGTTAAGTTTATTAAGTTATTGCATAGTTATTAGAGGTGCCCATCACCACAGATACCATTTTATTATTATCACCATAATTGTTATGTAGACAGGAAAAAGTGAATGAAGACATGAACAAATACATTTGTTGCACACAAGAACAGTTCTTTCATGTTTAATTAAGGAGTGGAAGATAATTAACAGATATTATGAACACTTTAAATAAAACAATTACTAAACAGATAATATGAACACTTTATAAATGTAACAGTTATTAAACACATATAATTAACTATTTACAACACAAATATTTACAATATTTTACTACAATGACAGAAGACAGTAAAACTGTGCCTCAGTACTGACTATGCTTATTCTTAGCCGTGTGGAACTGCCCACATTTTTTGCACGTGTTGGCCTGCACAGTCTGTCTATATGGCCTCTTCTGTGCACCAGTGGCTGCAGCAGGTGCAGCAGGTACAGGAGGTACAGCAGGTTGTGGGTTGTTGACCTGTGAATCTGCGACAGGAAGAACTCATTGCAGCACAGCCACAGGTTGTCCTTCTGGTGTCCTGCAGGTGAGGATCTGTGGCGTCAGAACAGGGACTGTACCTGGGTGTGCCGGGGGTGCAGAAGGCTCTGGAGTGGCTGAGGATGCTGCAGAGTGCTCGGGAGGAATGGGGGTGCAATAATCAACTGCCGTTGCTCCCCCAACTCCACCAAGTATTCAGCAAGCTAATCGACATGCTGGAATCCTGGCACATTCTGGTCATCAACAGCCTGTAAATACAGTCAACAGAAAACAGAAAAGAACAATGTAACATGTTCACAAATTACTGCAGTTCTTTATGGATGCTGAGGGTTAAATAAAAACACTGAAATACAAGCAACTTTCCAAAATGACCACAATGTCACTTACAATGGTTTCATCCTCATGAGGAGAGCCGGGTGACTGGATGGAGCTGCCAGGTGGTGGAGGTGCCAGTGTGAAGCTGCTGGATGGTGAAGCCACCAGGGAGGACCTGCTAGCTACTGAAGGAGCAAGGGTGAAGCTGCCAGGTGCAGAAGACTGGATGTGGTAGCAGAAAAAGATGGTGCCTCTGTGGGGTCCTCTGTGATATCAGAGAAGCCCTCATCTTCCTCCTTACCTAGATAGATAGATAGATAGATAGATCGATAGATGGATAGATAGATAGATAGTGTCACAGAGCACACCATAGCAGTGTGGCACTGTCATTCAAGACAACAAAGGTCATCAGTAACATTTCCTTACTGGACTTATTTTTCTGGCCACACTTAAATTTGGCTTGGCAGCAGCAACATGTGCACCACCATATCTTGACTCGGAAAAGTGAAAAGTCAAATATTCATGATTCATGGAGAATGTCAATAATTGTATACTTACCATTGTCCAACAGCAGCCTGTTGACCTGCAGAGCCTGAACCTTGACCAGCTGCAGCAGCCTGTTGGTCAGCAGAGCCAGCATCTTCACCTGTAGCTGCAGCCTGTTGTCCCACAATAAAGAAAAAAATGAATGTGTGTGCTGATGAACAGACGCAGAGGCAGACGCAAACACACACACCTACTGTCGACAACCTCAACAACCTACTCTTACAGTGGTCAGCACAGCCAGCTTGTATAATATATAGTTTTGGTTTGTTTTAGCTGGTTGTCCATTATCCATACCGACTATGACATCAGCTATACCTCCCAGTTGCCTTGTAGTAAACCAGTAACACAGCTCCCATAGGGATCATGGGAGAGATATATTACAGTAGAAACAGAGAGAATGAGAAACAAGGATTATTGCTAAATAAGTTTGCACAAACAAGGAATTTAACTTGGCATGTTGGTGCATGACATATAAATAAACACATAAACATAAAAATGTAGTACAGAGATAAGAACTACAAGATGATAAAGTGACTGAGAATAAATATGGGTGCAAAAAACAGAAGCAAAAACAGTGCAATATGGCAGTAGCCCATCAGTATGAGAGTAACTCCTCCAATATTTAAAATGAATAGAAATACCATGTCAAGAACTTGATTTTTAATAGCATCTGCACATCTTGTAGCATCAAGTATTAGTATTCACTTTAATCTGTTTGCACTAATTATATCATTCCACTACTGTACATTCAGCTGCACATTTTGCACTTTCTGTATATACTGTAAATATTATATATTTTACATTATATTGCATGTTAAGTACTCTGTAGGCTATATAGTGTAAAATTTACATTCAGTCCCATAAACTATACTCCAGCATACATATATTCTGTCATATATATATTCTTATTATGTATATTCTGTTCCATATTAGTTATCATATATTTATTACTGCTCTTTTGCACTTCTGGTTGGATGCAGTCTGCATTTCGTTACCTTGTACTGTGAAATGTGTGATGACAGTGAAGCTGAATCTAATCAGCGTCGTGGTTTCTACTGTAAACAATCGTTGCTACTGTAAACAATCGTTGCTACTGTAAACAATCGTTGCTACTGTGTTGCTACTGTAAACAATCGTTGCTACTGCGTTGCTACTGTAAACAATCGTTGCTACTGTGTTGCTACTGTAAACAATCGTTGCTACTATAAACAATCGTTGCTACTGTGTTGCTACTATAAACAATCGTTGCTACTGTAAACAATCGTTGCTACTGTAAACAATCGTTGCTACTGCGTTGCTACTGTAAACAATCGTTGCTACTATAAACAATCGTTGCTACTGTAAACAATCGTTGCTACTGTAAACAATCGTTGCTACTATAAACAATCGTTGCTACTGTAAACAATCGTTGCTACTATAAACAATCGTTGCTACTGTAAACAATCGTTGCTACTGCGTTGCTACTGTAAACAATCGTTGCTACTGTGTTGCTACTGTAAACAATCGTTGCTACTATAAACAATCGTTGCTACTGTGTTGCTACTATAAACAATCGTTGCTACTGTAAACAATCGTTGCTACTATAAACAATCGTTGCTACTGTGTTGCTACTGTAAACAATCATTGCTACTGCGTTGCTACTGTAAACAATCGTTGCTACTGTAAACAATCGTTGCTACTATAAACAATCGTTGCTACTGTGTTGCTACTGTAAACAATAGCTCCGCTAAAGCTAGCGAGCTCGCCGACTGTAACCTATGGAGTTTCGTGACAGAATAAATAGTTATGACACCATGACATAGTGGTTGTAATGATTACTTTACTTTAAATTACATTGGTATTTGTGATAATCTGACATAATGTACCATACTGCTGCCAGAAACCGGCAAATTGTTTACAGTAAGATATAAGCTAACCTTATAGGCTACTTTAGCAGGGGATTGCTGACGTGACACGTCGAGCAATATGATTTACTTGAGAGCTTATTATACACATGACAAATGATAAATATGATCATACTCACTGTTTTGGAGGAAAATATTCGCCCAGCGCATGAAAGTGAACGGTAGCAGCCAGGTAGCCGACTTTGCCCGAACGCATCTAGCCACAGCCCCCCTCTGTCAGCTTTCTCAACATTCTCGGCCTCTGATTGGACAAATGTTCTCAGGGGAGACATTGAGGCGTCGCCATTGGAGGAGAATGTTGAAGAGACGCGACGCGATTGGTCACTCGGCTCAACATTCTCCAACATTTCGCAACATTCTCCCCAGCCGAGCAGTCATCCACTGGCGCTCTTAACTAAAAGGTTGGTGGTTCGAGTCCACCCAGGGATGATGGTTTATGTGTTTAATTAACCAGCTAATCTGAAATCAGTAACCTGATTTTGTGATCAGTAATACTCACTGAATTATGCCGTGTTCACACTACATGACTGTTGTCGACTCGCCATGGTGTTCTATGGAGAGAATTTTGTTTCTTTATTATTCAATCAAATAAAATAGATTTGAACCCAAAAAGAGATTTGACAGCAAAAGAGAATAAGTGACAATCAAAAAATATTTTTTGAGATCAAAACTGAACAGGTTGCAATTTTGAAAAAAATACTTTTTGAGAGCATATTTCTTCAACTGAAATCAAAACTCATGTTTGTGAGTAAAAACATACAGTCATTTTGCTTATAAATCAGTGCTCTTTGCTTGTAAGTTGAAAAGTTTTACTTGTGAATTTCACTGCACTCAGTGGGCGGGGCCTACGCTGGTGACAACACTGTAGGCCTACAGTACATACAGTATATGTACATGCATAGCCGACCTGGACTTGTGGTCTATACAGGCTGATTGTCCATTTTGTCATGAAAATAAAGCATGATCATTGAGGGACATAACATCTGTATTTTGTATCATAACATTATAACGGCCTCTATTAATTATAGAAGGAGGCTTAAAATCACAGGACATGTCTGTTGTTCTGATTATACATATCAGTAGTGCTGAAATTTGCATTTCTCTTCTATGATATACATTCTATAGCATCATTCAGTTGCTCAAGTGTGTCATGTCTGACACAGCTGCTCCTGTATGGACAGTAACGCTGGCTGGTTAGAAGTATGTGTGTGAATTTGTTAGATTATGAATGTGTTTGTTGACATTAGAACAGCAGCCTGTAGTAGCGTTAGCCCGCTACACAGAGGAAACTGACACCGCGTTCAGCGGTAGTTCAGTAATCCACGGTAGTAGGACTGATTTATAAGCAAAATGACTGTATGTTTTTACTCACAAACATTAGTTTTGATTTTGATTGAAGAAATATGCTCTCAAAAAAATATTTTTTTTAATTGCAACCTGTTCAGTTTTGATCTCAAAAAAATATTTTTGATTGCCACTTATTCTCTTTTGCTCTTAAATATCTTGTTGGTTTTAAATCAATTTTATTTGATTGAATAATTAAGAAACAAAATTCTCTCCATATTAAAATGATCACCTGTATCTTAACCAGAGACAGCAGTGCTATTTTCTGATTGGCTGATGTGTCACAGTATGTTATATTCTGATTGGCTGCAGCGTGCCAAGCTCCTGATGAGCTCTGTGATTCCCAGAGTGTCTTGCTACACGTCCCACTGTTCATATAGTGGTGTAATGTGTGAGAAATACCAGGTGTGGCAGGTGAGAGAGTGAAAGGGTTAAAATGTGTGTCACAGTCTGAATGGTGACACTTGAGATCCATGGTTTCAATATGATGATGGAGTTTACATGGTATCATCCTGTCATTAGCTAGCAGCTCTTTGCTAATAACACACTGTGGCAGTGGAGCATCATCAGGACCAATACATGAAAAGACAAACTTTAAATAATCAGACTGGATAGAGCCAGAGAGTTAAACAGTGCATGCTGCAGCCTTCACTGGGCTGGTGAAGGTGAGGAGAGCCAGGAGAGACCTGAGGAGCTCATAACAGCAGATGGAGACAGAGTTACTTCTGCAATAAAGTACACCAACACACATAGTCTAATTTGTCCATTTAACACCACTTTAAGATTTGAAAAGAAATGGAAAAAGTAGAAATTATTCTAGTTTTATATTTGTTTCATAATTGATATTTGTTCCTTAATTTTGTTGTGTTTCAGATCACATCAGATCCAAGAGTCGAGTTAATGAGTGAATACTTAATAAATTAATCTTTACAATGATTTAAAGGGTTTGATAACGTTCACATATTTATAACGCTAGCTTCAAATGAGCCTTGTGCTCACAGAGCTTATGTTGAATGTCTCCTGATATTAATTTCTCAAGGACCACCAGAACTTCTCAAAGCTTTGCACCAACCGGAGGTCCGGTTGGCGCTGCAGCTATTGCTGCTAACTGGAGCTCCGAAGCTACTGCTGCCGTGCTGGCCGAGCTGACCAGAACGATTGCTGCGGTGTGAACCGAGCTCCAGACCTCCGGTAGCTGCAGTGCTAACGCTACAGGGTAAAAACAGAGTAAAAATAGCCTCCTGTGCTCATTGAAGCAGCCAATAACAGAGCAGCTGCTGTGCCTTGCTCCTAACTTTCTTGATTTGTTTGTGAAAGTTAGCGAGGGGTGGGCAATCACAGTCAAATGAGCCAAATAGTAAAAAATGAACATAAACATGTCAGCATTTATTTAACAGAACTCATTTGAATCAGCAGAATTATAACAAAAGTCTTCTTTTGAACGTTCTCCAAACATGTTACTGATGTTTATATAATTAGCATGGCGTACACCAAACATGTGACTAACAATCCCACGACAGAATTGTACTGAACTCTGTCATGGGATTGGTCCAAAGGTAGTCATGTGTTTAGTGTATGCAATTTTTACTACACAACAGTAAATACTAGTTGTCGGTACTCTCTATATATACGGCTCTGTTCTCCAAGGACTGAGCTACTGCTGCCCTAAAACAGTCATTTTCATTCGGGGAGTTGAAAACCAGGGTTCTGTTTCACAAAGCAGGTTTAGTGAAAACTCTGAGTCTGTTAACCCTGAAATAAGGGAAACTCTGAGTTTTCCATTTCTAAAAGGGAGGTAACTTAAACCAGAGAAAGAGGAGTAACTCTAGCCTGTTTCACAGAGAGAGGTAACTTAAGCTCTCGGTCAGTTACCGTAGTAACGAACTCTATGAAGCTAACCTGGTCGGGACCAGGTTTTTCTCAATGAACCTGAAGTTTCTCTCTGTCTGTTTCAACCACACACACTGTTTGATTTCCTCATTCATTCATGCATTCATTCAGTCAGCAGGTGTCAGTTTTGGCGTCTATCAAAATGACATGTCATTTCACTAATGATCCAGTGGATGAAGATCGGGAGATTGCACATGCTAATTTGCATACGTGCACAAGATTTGACTGCAAAAAATATTTTGTGAATATTTAATTGTGAATATTTGACATTGTGATCTTAGAAAACATTTTAGTGACCATTAAGTCAGAGATGTGTTCATAGGCAACCATTCAAACAGTTTGCCTCTGTAATATTATTGTGATTGCAAAGGACTACATTTAAACTTACACACTGACCACGACAGCATTGTTGTCCCACGACGTCTCCCTCTCTTTTGCAGCTGTGGTGAAAATGGTGTTTCACTTCTTTCTAAAAACATGTTCAAACTCACCATATGCGCACATTAAGATTTCCAATTCAAGTGGGGTGAAAAACGCAGCCCTCTACTTCCCTGTTGCCATGGTGACTCGTCAAATCAGGGTTTCATTGATGCTGGCTTTTTATCGCTGTGGTGTACGTGTTTAACTGAAGGTGAAACTACTCCGAGTTGATTAAACCTACTCAAATCAGCTGATCTGGAACCGGAAACTCAGAGTTTTCTATCTCAGAGTAGATCAACTCAGAGTTCAGGGTTACACTCAGAGTTTGTTGAACCTGCTTTATGAAATGAATCCTAACAACTAGATGTGCCAGTCCTCTGTCCACCACCATCACTGCAGAGCAGGTTAGCAGAGAGCTGAGGAGATCTTGTCCCAACAAGGCAGCCAGACTGGAACAGGATGAGCTCCATCTCCTCAGATGGAGAACTGTTCTCTCCTCTGTCCTGTTCACTCTGTTCACATCCCAAACAGTTCATCAGCAGGTTTTGAGGGAGGACAGCTTGTTTTATCTTCCTGAGGAAGTAAAGTCTCTGTTGGGTCTTCTCCACTTGGTGAGAGGTGTGTGGACCAGGTGAGGTCAGCTCAGATGTGGACTATATATACTGAATGAAGGCAGGAAACTGTGTTTACTATCTGAAGTATGTTTAAGTCCATCATTAGTAACAGTAACTATCAGACTCATCATGTGTAGTGTTTAGTGTATGGGCTAATGCTTGCATGCTAACTTTTGCTTCTCAAGTCTCTGTGGCGGAGTTGGCCAGCCCGTTCGGCTGTTAACTGAAAGTTTAGTGGTTCGAGCCCACCCAGGGGATGATGGTTTATGTGTTTAATAAACCAGCTAAAATAATCTGAATCAAGGCTGGAATATACTTCTCCAACTACGTAATACGTTATCCGACTCCGTAGCTATGGAGACCCCTCGAGCCCTCACAGTTCTCCGTCGTGATGCGTGTTGTGCACCCATGCGGTGAAATGCACCGCCTCGGAAAGTGAAGCAATTTGCCTTAATATTGCAGATAAAAGCAAGGGAAAATAATATTTTATGATTTAATAATTTGTGAGGGAGATAGAAGAGAAGAACATTGGTTGCTTTCAGTATTTAAAACTCCTCTTCCTCTTTCTTCTCAACACAAAATCGGATAAGAGCGAACACAAACCAACACCTTTCAGTATGTTCTGTGGAAATATACCCCAGCCATAATTACTAAATGAGTTAAATGGATATTTTGAGCAGGTTTAATGTGTTTGACTTGCCTTTCACAAGGCTAATCGATACTTTAGTTTCTGTCCTGTCTGCACTGCTGCAGAGATGACCTGTCTGTTTCTGTGTAGGGAGAGGGGCTGCATTTCACAGCAGGGGTGTAACTAGAGGACCAATCACAGCCCTTGTCGTCTCTGTCTTCCCTTGATGGATTGATGGACAGTTAAAAAAAGAAATTCCTGCGCCCGGAGAGGACAGAGAGGCTCTCCGTATCTACGTACGGCACTTTACGGAGTACTATAAGTTGGCCTTCAGTAACTTGGCTTTGTGATCAAGAGGTAACCCTAACCCAGGTAAGATGGTTTATGTGCTGAATTAACCAGAAGAAGTGATCTGAATGAGTAACCTGTGTTGTGTGATCAGCAGCTAAAATCAGTAATATTCACTAATTTAGCTAATGAAGATTTAGAGAAGCTGTATTAAAATGCTGTGTTAAAATAGTCTTTTCAACTAAGAGTTACTTTCATCAAAGTTATGGAGCAGCTCCTCTAAAGTTTACTGAGAACCGAGGCAGCTAGCTTAGTTAGCAGCTTCATCCAGGTCCTATGGGGGGGTGACTGTAGCTCAGTGGGTAGAGTGGTCGCCTTTCAACTCCCCTGCTCCACAACAAGTTGTTGTGTCCTTGAGCAAGACACTTAACCCTGAAGTTGCTCCCCAGGCGCCTTACTGTAGGCAGCCAACTGCTCCTTCATGGGATGGGTAAAATGCACAGGTTAAATTTCATCTATGTATGTACCTGTAAATATGTAACATGATCATGATCCTCTACTTCTTTTTCTAGTTGAGTACCACTGATCTTCAGTTCGACCAGGACATGAGGCTCCACCCTCTCAGTCCAAATATGGTCTCAAAAATACAAACATGACAGCGCCAAGTAATCCAAGATGGAGACCAGTGGGTGAGGTAAGACTCTTTATATGGAAATGATGGTTGTTATTATTTTTAAGCACAAATAATTTTTGTATGTTGTTAATTTCAAATCCATCCATCCATTTTCTACTGCTTATCCTCACATAGGGTCGCGTGGGGGCTGGAGCCTATCCCAGCTGTCTTAGGATGAAAGGCAGGGTACACCCTGGACAAGTCACTAGTTCATCGCAGGGCACTTAGAGATAGACAACCACTCACACTCACATTCATGGTCAACTACGGTCAATTTAAATCAGCCAATTAACCTAATCCCCATGCATTTTTGTGGATGGTGGGAAGCCAGAGTACCCGAAGAGAACCCACCCATACACTGGGAGAACATATTCACACAGAAAGGCCCCAGTCGGGAATCAAACACTTTACTTACTTGTTCTGAGGCAACAGTGCTAACCACTGCACCACTGTGCCCCCCACTGGAGAGATTTTAAACAGTCACAACTGCCGGGTCTTGGATTTGAATGGCAAATTGGTCCAAAGGTAGTCACGTGTTCCTCACAAACGTGAGGAAACAAAGAAAGAAAAGTGGTTCCAAGTCAAAGGATTACATGTAGTGTATTAGAGTCAAATATACTTATGTTGACCAATGAATAATAGTCATTGGTCAACATTTTCTGTCCTTTGCACAGCATACACACTCAAAGGCTTTGTAGTAGTCAGTACTTTGTGTTTTCTATTCTAATTCCTCCTGGAGATTGATGACATTAATGTCTCTCTCACATGCTGAACTTGAGCTAATTCCTCTGTATAAAGAATTATCATGTAGCTCCTCCTAGCTTCTCTAATCTCATGCTCCACTTTCACAGACTATATAAGTCCATGTAAACACGACTGGAAGGTGTCCTGGATTGTGAGTCAGCAGAGAATGTTGTTGAGGCTGAGTAGTTCAGACAATGACCTGCAAATCCATAGTTCTGCAAGCAAGGGTTCAGATCCTAGCATACATTAGTTCATCATTGATCATGGACTGCAAATCTATTGTGCTTTGTACAGGTGGGGTCATTGTTGTTGCATTGATGTTCACATCAGTCTGCTGAGTTTACGTTATTAAGGTTTACGTGGAGGTGATTTCCTTCTTGTAGGTTTCATAGTGTAGTGGTTATCACGTTTGCTTTACATGCAGAAGGTCTTGGGGTCAAACCCCAGTGGAACCGCAGCTTTTCTTCTGTGGTGTACAGCAACAAACATATGAAAGGTCTGTGTGGACTGGTAGCTGGAGATGTGTCAGATCCTCCTCCTGTGCACTGCTGGGGTTCCCTTGAGCAAAGCAGCAAACCCTCAACTCCTCTGGGGTTCTTACATGGCAACCTCTCCCTCTGACATGTCTCCATTCATGCATGCGTGTTGGTTATATATAAGTTGTGTGTTTTTAGACCTCTGTGTGCAGTTTGTTTAAAAAAAAAACAAGTGACACTACTTTCTTCATCGTAGTTCATCTTCTATCTTAATTGTAATGTCACTGTAAAACCACAGAATTTTCTGATGACCTCATGCTGATCCATATGCAATGAGAAATTCCATAATTACAATAGAACACATCAAATCAAATCTCTGTGAGGGCAGAGAGGGAACATTTACTGTGGAGCAGAAGGTCTCAGGTTCAATCTCCACCTGTGGCATGAATCTGCATCGAAGGGACTGAAGGTTTCTGTATTTTAACTCAATGCAGACTCTGTCCCAATTCCCATCTGATGTTCACAATCATTCCACATTCAGCTGCTGAACATGTTATGAAGGATCATGACCTTGAGAAACGCTGACCTTCACTGCATACCATTTACTTAGACCCTACATACAGTACACAGGGCTCAAGCATCAGAAGCTTTAGTTATCCAACAGCTGACTAGTTCAATATTTCTTGGAATCTGCATCAAAGATCACAAGTTCAGCAATCTGTACCATGTGAAAGTAATGTCACCTCCATAGTTTCTAGGTGATACTGTGTGAAAGGGGCTCTGTGGTGCAGTGATTAGTGAGCCTGACTCTAGATCAGAAGGTTGTGTGTTCATATCACATCAGAGTCTAAAACTAAAATAAAATAAAACTACCCATTCAGAAGTGTATTCTAGTTCTTCTCCATGACTGCAGGAGGAAGCAGCTGAGTTGTTCAAATGGCACAGTGAGTGACAACAGAGCCTCTCCTTTAAAGTGAATATAAGATTTGTTAAAGACAACAGCGTCTCATACATGTAAAGCACAGGCTCTACCACTGAGCTACATCCCCTGTGATGCTTCAGCAAACCACCATACTACCAATCACTGTTGAAAAGTAGGCCATACACGACTCTCCTGCTTACTTTCAGACAAAATAAAAGCAACACTACACTATCACTGAAGAAAAGGACTGTGATTGCTGGGAATCAAACTCAGGTCAAGTGCTTGGAAAGCAGCTATGCTCACCACTATCACTACCACCATCATGGGTCAAAAAGACAGTTTCCACAAAGTCTGCAATTTATCTGTACATCGAGACAAAAAACACTAATTAAAAATACTGGGTACAAATACTAGGTGCACAGTTTCTAGATGGTTAGATTTCTGGCTTACGTCCACTGGATAACGTTCCAATTGTCTTTTTTTCTGATAGGACTTGAAGGATGCTGTAGTCTCTGGTAAATTCAAGAGCGCGTGTGCAAATATGCACATGGCTGAGTGGTTAAGGTGACGGACTAAAAATCCATTGGGGTCTCCTTGCGCAGATTTGAATTCTGCCCATAACGGTAGAGTTTATTGTATTATGGGATATATTCACGACCCAGGTAGACAGGCTCTCCTGTCTCTTCTTGGGTGCAGGTAACCATTGAATTTTGGCTGTGATTTCACCGTATGAGGCCTGAAAGTTTGTGACGCTGCATTCAGACGTGTAGGAGGCAGTGTGGCCACAATACTGTGTAGCTCTTTGCACATCTCCTGCTGTAGTTAACATCTCTGACTGGACGGTAGTTTTCTGATGGAGCTGCCACAGATTACACAGTGCCTCTCACTCTTCCCTTTCCAAAAGTGGCAATTTTTCTCTCCTTGTGAGTGATGGTGGTATAGTGGTGAGCATAGTTGCCTTCCAAGCAGTTGACCTGGGTTTGATTCCCAGCCATAGCAGGGGCTTTTCTCTTTGGGAAATTGAATAGTGCACATGCAAATACCTTTTCTTGCTTAGCGTGCTGAATTTTGGCTGTGATTTCACCATATGTGGCCTAAAGTTTGTAACGCTGCATTCAGACGTGTAGGAGGCAGAGTTGCCACAATACTGTGTAGCTCTTTGCACATCTCCTGCTGTAGTTTACATGCTCATCTCTGACTGGATGGTAGTTTTCTGATGGAGGTGCCACAGTTTGCACAGTGCCTCTCACTCCTCCCTTTCCAAAAGTGGCATTTTTTTTTTCGTCAGATGAGCAATGGTGGTATAGTGGTGAGTGGTGGTATAGTTGTGAGTGTAGCTGGGTTTGATTCCCGGCCATCACAGGGGCTTTAATCTTTGGTCAATTCAATGCACGTGGAAACAGTTTTTTTGCATATGCGCACTGGATAACATTCAAATTATCTTTATTTTTGCAATATGAGGAAAAGACGGTGTAAGTTGTCGTGGCAGAGTGGTTAAGGGAATGGACTAGAAATCCATTGGGGTCTCCCAGCGCAGGTTCAAAGCCTGCCGACAACGATAGAGTTTGTTAAATTTTGGGACATATTCACTACCCAGGTAGGCTTGCTCTCCTGTCCCTTCTTTGCTGCAGGTGATGGTGAAAGACCTTGTGAGGTTGTCGGGACATATTAACACCACAGAATGTGGTAGTCCAGTCGGCCTTCTCAAGTCAGCGACCTGTCTCTGTAATGTTGTCGACATTGAAAGTTTGTAACGCTGCATTCAGACGTGTAGGAGGCAGTGTGGCCACAATACTGTGTAGCTCTTTGCACATCTCCTGCTGTAGTTAACATGCTCATCTCTGACTGGATGGTAGTTTTCTGATGGAGCTGCCACAGTTTGCACAGTGTTGCTCACTCCTCCCTTTCCAAAAGTGGCATTTTTTTCTGCCTTATGAGCAATGGTGTTATAGTGGTGAGCAGAGCTGCCTTGGGTTAGATTCCCGGCCATCACAGGGGCTTTAATCTTTGGTCAATTCAATGCACGTGGAACAAGTTTTTCTTGCACACGTCCACTGGATAACATTCAAATTATCTTTATTTTTTCCGATATGATGGCAAGCACTATGTAGGTTGTCGTGGCTGAGTGGTTAAGAAGATGGATTAGAAATCCTTTGGGGTCTCCCCGCGCAGGTTTGAATCCTGCTGACAGCTATAGGGTTTGTTGAATTATGGGATGTATTCACCCAGGTAGGCTGGCTCTCCTGTCCCTTCTTAGCTGATGGTGACCTTGTGGCCTGAAAGTTTGTAACGCTGCATTCAGACGTGTAAGAGGCAGTGTGGCCACAATACTGTATAGCTCCTTGAACATCTCCTGCTCCTGATATGACTTGAAGGATGCCATAGTCTTTGGTAAATTTAATGGTGCACGTGCAAATATCTTTTCTTGCATATGTCCACTGGCTAATGTTCAAATTATCTTTATTTTTTGTGATATGATGGGAGGGTTGCAGTAGGTTGTCATGGCCAAGTGGTTAAGGCAATGAACTAGAAATCCAGTGCAGTTTCTCTGTGCAGGTTTGAATCCTACCAACAATGGTAAATTATTTTGACGTAGCATAAATAGTCTTTAGTTCTAACAGTATTCCTAACAGATATAAACTGTACAGACAGAGAAATAAAATGAGTTTTACTTGTTTCAATAATGTGAGCAAACATGAACATAGAGATGCATTTGGAGCCGACTCTGAAAAGAGACAAACTTGCCATCGTTAATCAGCATCCACATGAATGCTGTCTGCTTAGATTTAGGATGAAGGGCTTGGTCTGCTCCTCTGCTATGAAAATCTTTTTCACCAAATGTTAAAAAAGAGTCAACTGGACTTGCTTGAGGTTTGTTGAAGATGTCTCACTTCTCATCCAAGAGGCTTCTTCAGTTCTAACGTTAGGAGTTGTTACCATTACTGTGGGAGTCGCTGTCCACCCACCCTTATGAAAGCTGTTAAGGTGATCTGCACTCAGGTGTGAATGGATACTGTGGTTTCTGGGGATGGAGGTCAATACTGAGATGTAAGTGGCTGATAGATGGTGTCATAGTCCTCCTCCTCTGTTCAGAGATCTGGGGTGCGTTTCCCAAAAGGTTCGTTTGCTAACCGTTGCTAGCTACTTCCCTACGTTCGAACGATGGATCTACGACGCAACTTCCGATGTTTACAACTAACCGTAGTGTTTCCCAAAAGCTTAGTTGGAACAATGCATGGGAAGTTGCATTGGAAAGTTGTGTCGTTCAAACAGCGAATAGCATGGAGCTGTCGTTGAATGTTCGTTCCAGGTGACGTCAGGTCCTCTACTTCTTCTTCTTGGGGCTTGAAATGTCAGGATTAGGCACCCTGTGATCCATGATCCCCCCTACAGCATGAATGAAGGATGTCATTATAACTCTTTTATATTATATTATTAGATAGATAGATACTTTAGTCATCTCACAGAGAAATTCACAGTTCCAGCAGCTTGAAAGATGGAAACACACAGGGACATGCAGGGGTCAGGAGGATAAAAATAAAATAAGAGATAAAGAACCGAAGTGTTTACTGTAATAGATACATAAGAGGAATGCAAGGTGCAGATTATGATAAAATATGATAATAGATAATAATACAAGGTACAATTTTTGATAAACTATGAGATAAAAAAGAAAGTCTGACAGTTACAGTGCAGTAGCAAATGACAGTATGTAACATACAGTTACACATAAGATTTCTGACTGAAAATAAGTCATCATTAAAGCAGTCCAATTGAATAAGGTAGTGATCAATAATTGATGAACAAGTGATGTTAAATCTTCACAAATATTGCAAAAACACAACTCAGTACTCGATTACAATGTCAGAAATTTTACTGGGCTACGTCTTATCTGCCAGTAAAAGTAAAACATGTTATCGCCCTCAGGAGGATTTGAACCCATGCCTAACTAAATGCTATGTTAACACGCTACAATGCCAACACTCTAATCTCTGTCCTATCCCACCACGGACTGTTATATGAGCTGTAGGGATATATAGCCTAGATGTACACAGAAAAGCCCTGGGACAGGAATCAAACACAGTTCAAGATGGATTGATTTTTAGTAGCTCATGTTAAAGTGAGAGAGGACACAGAGTGTGGGGAGAGCAGAAAACAGAGGAAGTATGAGTCTGATTATTTAAAGTTTGTCCTGATGATGCTCCACTGCCACAGTGTGTTATTAGCAAAGAGCTGCTAGCTAACGACATGATGCCACCATGTAAACTCCATCATCATAATGAAACCATGGATCTCAAGTGTCACCATTTAGACGGTGACACACATTTTAACCCTTTCACTCTCTCACCTGCCACACCTGGTATTTCTCACACATTACTGAATCCGTCCTTTACACAGACAAGTTTACATGGTTCAGTCCATGGACTGGTCATCCATGGCTTTGAATCCCTTCCTCAGTGGAGACAGTCTGTCCTTATCATTATATGTCAAAACATAATGTTACATAATGAAGCTAGCGTTATACACTTATTTCATGTAAATATGGGGGCGGGGTTGGTCAATATGGATGGGTATTTTTGGTCAGTGGGGATATAAAACTTTTACTGCCCAAAACACATAAAAACAAAGAGAAAATTAATAATTATTAATCAATTAATTAATTTCATTGTTATATTTTAAATACTGAGTGATGATGGTTTAATAATTTTATATTGGTGTTTACCTATTTTTTGGGGCCCCTGTCAGTCGTGGCCTCTTAGAATTGTCCTAAATTTTCTCCCTATACGGTGCCCATGGATAGAGCCAGGCGGCTGAGAGTTAAACAGTGCATGCTGCAGCCTTCACTGGGCTGGTGAAGGTGAGGAGAGCCAGGAGAGACCTGACGAGATCATAACAGCAGATGGAGACAGAGTTACTTCTGCAATAAAGTACACCAAAACACATTGTCTAATTTGTCCATTTAACACCACTTTAAGATTTGAAAAGAAATGGAAAAAGTAGAAATTATTCTAGTTTTATATTTGTTTCATAATTGATATCTGTTCCTTAATTTTGATGTGTTTTTAAAAGGTAACTGAAACAGAATGTGTTTGAGATTTATTAATTCTTTATTTAACTTGATCTAATCTACTATTCATAATGTTTGTCATTCGCCTTTAATTTGACATCAGATCCAAGAGTCGAGTTAATGAGTGAATACTTAATAAATTAATCTTTACAATGATTGAAAGGGTTTGATAACATTCACATATTTATGAACGAAATAAGGTCTGACATCCACCACACCTGTCCACAGTGTCTGCCTGCACACTCGTCTTTTTTGTGCGTCTGTTAGTTTTTCTACTTTCATATGGTTGCAGTAGCTTCAATAGCTTTGACATTTAGCCTCCTACAGCCTCTTAAAGACAGTAATGTTAGTCATGATCTACAACGTCCCTCACCTTCAGTCTCCCAGTGTCCTTGAACGCCTCAGCTGTAATTCTGCTGTGTCACTTCAGAGCTGCTTCACGCTCTGAGTCTTAGAGAGGTAAGTGTTGTCTCTCTCAACAGATAACTTTTTAACAGTAAATAAGTGGTAAAAATGAATTGAAAACACAGGATCAGTGGTTTAAATCATAAAATATTTGTTTTGATATCTGGTGTTCTTCACTCCTCAAAGCAGTTTTTCTTTTACTTCTTTGTTAGATAATGTTAGCATTGCTGCTAACTTGGTCGCAAACGATAACGTTGCTAGGTTAGGTCAGCAAAGAAAGAGTCTGAACTTTTTCCCACTAAATAAGAACTGTTGTCTTGTTCACTCTCTCACTCAGTTAAGTAGGATATGGAAGTGAATCTGTACCATAATTCAAATTAAAATGCGTTAACAGAAATGCTTTTTCATTTATAGCTGCATTTTTGACTCATCAATAAATAAATCAGTAATAAATCAATTTGAATTCACAATCCCACAGGAGAGTGCGTCAGCAGCCTCTGACTGCCCTCAGTCTGACTGACCGTGCTACACAACTAATACGATAGGAGAGCGGTGTGCATATTCAACACTGGAGCAAGAAGAGAGACAAGAGGAGAGTGAGAAGGTCATGTTGGTACCATAGACTGTGTGGTGTATGTCAAAAACAGCAGGAACTTCCCCACCATGTTGAAATCTGTGCCAGAGCTGTGAGGAGGCCACAGCTGCCCTGGAACGGCAACAAAAATCAGCTGCAAACAGCAGGTTTTGACTCAGGTCTTTCTCCGACACGTCGTCAGCAACAACAAAAAGCAACAACAACACTTTTACCTTCTGATGCCATGGCGCTCGAGGTAAGATTTCAAGCTTGCAAGCTAACATGCAAGTAGTTGCAGGTCTGATTTACTGTAAATGAAATCATTACAGCTCAAGACACATTTTTCGTAGCCACCACAATATTAATATATGCGGCTAAAGCTGGCGAGAACATACTTGTGAGAGCTTTTCTTTGTACACTGTCTTCACTCCACATACATATTCATGTGAAAAATGGGCGCTACTTAAGCCTGAAAATCTGGTCTACGTAGCCTGTTAATGTGGATCATGGGCGCAAGTGTGGACATCTCTATGCATTCTGCTGTATACATACTGTATGCTGTTACCAATCCATTTCTGCACTTCTAGCTTTTTAATATATGAACTGGTGCCAATACTTCTTCTTGACCAATATATTATTATAATTTATAATAATAACAATTATGATAATACAATTGTCATTACAATTTTTAAGTTATACACTTCTCATGCTTGTATAGACAGTTAAAAGTGGCTATCAAATGACCTATTTAAAGGTACCAGAATACAGGAAAAGACATCTACTCTCTTAGAACTCCTCTGGTGAGGATCAATTCCTCCCCTGAGACCTTGTATACTTTTCATAGATATATTGACAATACTATTAATTCAGCATGATCTGATCCCACCATCAATGTTGTGGCAATACCATAATTTAAATTTCATTATGCTATCTTGCTGTTGTGCCTTCATTTTAATTTCTAAACAAAAACTATCCAATAATCCAAAGGAATTGTTGGGCTGTATGTTTATCTCACGCCATTTATGTCTGGATGTTTTTATAATTATATTGTCTTTTTGTTTTATTTTTTCATTCTGGTTCTTTGAACATATTCAAAATAAAGTTCAGTTAAATTCTATTTTCCCTTTCCTTTTTCTTATTTCTTCCAGCTGAGGTTTTGAGGCTGTTCAGTCCCTTACCCTGCATGAGGTTTACCACACAGAGGTCAACCCCACCAGCCATTAATACAAAAAAAAGAAAAGACCACATACACACACCTTTTCCTCTGTTTGGCCAAAAGAAAGAACTATGACGTCACAAGTCCATCCATGAAAAAGAAGCCTTGAAAGGGCAGGATTAGGAGAAAGGAAATCACATTCCCAAATAAGTTTATAGTATGCCTTGTATATGTCAGTTGTGCTATTTAAAATGTCAAAGTTTGGTCAGCTAGCTAATTTGATGGATTCTGCATTCATCAACATCTAAGTAGCACAGATCTTCAAGTAGCTACTCATAAAATCTACCCTGCTTATGATAGTGTGTAAATTTAAAAATACACATAAATGTTGCTTGTCATTGTTGGAAAATACAATTTTGTATGTACTTCTCCCATGTATATGTACACAATACACTGATGTCTTTGAAACATGTCATGTAAACATGACCAAGATTAGAAATATTTGGGCGCAGAGAGAGGTTTAGAGGACTGGGACATGCATGTATGCATCAAGCTCCATCTAATGATGCGTTTGTATATTATCCGTGAAAACTTTAATTCCATAAATGATCAGCTGATATCCGATGCAAAGTGTGTGTTTCTGCATGTTGTGTTGTGGCATGGTGCGACAAACACTTCATCCATGTGTGGTATTGCACATGGATGCACTGCTGATCGGCAACTATCACCGTGGAACTCCACCACTGGTTTTTGAATTCCTTCCTTAATGGAGACAGTTTGTCCTTATTATTATATGCCCAAAACATAACATGCTTCATTATTCACTGGAACAGTCAGCTCAGGTCTTCAAGACCATTTCCAAAACAAAACTATTTCAAATTTTAAAAAGTTTACATGTGAAAACCAGATGTGGTTACAAAAGGTTTCCAACTCTTTACATAAAGGGATCTGTTTTCAATGGGACTATCGCTTCAAAGCAGCCAAGATAGAAGCTAATCTATTGTGGAGAATGTGGGCATCCATCCCACTACCTCTCACATACTAGCGAGTACTCTACTATTTGAGCTAATTCCCTGTATGGAATGCAGCCATGTAGCCCCATGTAGATCATCTCATCCCATACTTTTCCAGACTCTTGAAGGTCTCCTGGATCAGGCGTCTACTGTAATTCATCAGATACAGTAGACGAGGTGGCTGAGATCAATTATGCTCTCAAGTTCAAATTCCATCGTTGTTCCAGACAAGCAAACACTTTAGTCTGCAAGTTGACGTGTTGGAGGTGATGAGGCTGCCAAACATTGTGCTCCACACAAGTTTACATAGTTGACTCCATGCACTGCTAATCTGTTGTCCTGCTGGACTGCTAATTCAAGGTTCAAGAGTCTTTATTATTATTATATATATATATATATATATATATATATATATATATATATATATATATATGTATATTATATATACAGTAGGCGTCAATATTAATGGAAAATATGCTTGATGTAGCGATCAATATTTTCACAGAACTTCACACAAGAAACTAATGTGACTCTCGCCAGCTGGATGTCGCTCACAGCAAGAAGGTAACTGGGTTTGATTCCCGCCCCAGAGACCTTACTGTGTTCTCCCTGTGTCTGTGTGGGTTCTCTCTGGTACTCTGAGCTTCACTCCCACCATCCAAAAACATATATGGGGATTAGGTTGGTGGCTAATTTAAATTGAACAGGTGTGAGGTGTGAAGGTGTGGTGGTTGTCTTGTCTCCACTATGTGCCCTGTGATGAACTGGAGACTTGTCCCAGGAGTGTACCCTGCCTTTCACCCTGAGACAGCTGGGATAGACTCCAGTCCCTAAATACAACTTACATGTGTTGATGGTATATCAGCAGATTAATACTCCAATAACCTAATATATGATACAATATAGACTAGGAGCAGGTGCTTTAAAATTTGAGAAATTTGTGGTAGAACAGTGTTGTATTGACAGCTAACAGACCATTGGTGAAATGTGTTTTGCAGTAATAATAATAATAGCTAGTTAATGAGTACTTTACTTTTATGTATTTGTGTAACTTTACTTGATGCCCGATAACTGAGTGGATCAGCTAGCTCAAAGAAAGTTTTGTCTTCACTTTCTCCAGGTGAAAATAGAGCAGCGTGTCTTCTGTTAAACACTTCAGTTGTGTTCCGTTCTGTTCTAACCTGCTTTGATCTGTATTCTAATCTGCTTCAAATCTGTATTCTAATCTGTGATCTGTATTCTAATCTGCTTTGATCTGTATTCTAATCTGCTTTGATCTGTACTGTACCTTTCTATGTATTATTTGCATATTCGGATTACCCGGGCTTCTGCAAAGGAGTAAGTAAGTATTGTCATAAAATCAATAAGTGCATTATTACGCATTTTAATGTATAGCAATGCATAATCTGCATGTATACACTCACATCAGTCACACACATAAGAATACATAGCTGGCGTCAAATAAATGCAAAGATAAAAATTTTCTCTGCATGAAGGGAATTGTGCCCGTGGAGGCGGGGGAAACGTAACTTGTCATTTTTGAAGCTAGCAATCTGTATTCTACCTTCTGTTTATGCCTGTGAAGTGATAGAATATTTTTCATAAATGGTCGAAATTTTTTT
>JAQQSB010001535.1:0-94799 GCA_029721515.1 Synanceia verrucosa
AGCAGATTAGAACACAGATCAAAGCAGATTAGAATACAGATAAAAAACAGATTAGAATACAGATCAAAGCAGATTAGAATACAGATCAAAAGCAGATTAGAATACATCAAAGTGCAGATTAGAATAAGGATCAAAGCAGATTAGAACAGAATAGAATACAACTGAAGTGTTTAACAGAAGACACGCTGCTCATTTCACCTGGGAGAAAGTGGAAGTGACAAAACTTCTTTGAGCTAGCTGATCCACAGTAGGAGTATTACTGCTGATACATCAACATGTAAGCTGTATTTGGGGACTGGAGTCTATCTCATAGCTGTCTTAGGGGTGAAAGTGCAGTGGGTACACTCCTGGACAAGTCTCCAGTTCATCACAGGACACACAGAGACAGACAAACCACTCACACTCACATCTTCACCTTCGGTCAATTTAAATTAGCCAACCAACCTAGTAATCCCTATGCATGTTTTTTTGATGGTGGTGTAAAGCCAACAGAGTACCCTGGAGAGAACCACACACATGACACTGCGGAGAATGTACAGTAAGGCCCTGGGGGCCGGAATCGAACTCCAGTGCACCTTTCTGCTCAGAGAGCGACATCCAGCTGGCTTAGAGCTACATTAGTTTCTTGCAGTGAAGTTCTGTGTGTGAAAATAGTTGATCACTACATCAAGTATATATTTTTCATTAATATTGACGCTTAATGTATATATATATATATATAGTATATATATATATAGTAGTACACATATATATATATACACACACATATGTGTGTGTATATATATATGTATACGTATATATATGTATATGTATATATATGTATGTATAATAAATTTTTTCATGTGCATAATAACAATAAAGACTCTTGAACTCCTGAATTAGCAGTCCAGTGACAACAGATTAGCAGTGCATGGAGTCAACCATGTAAAACAGGTAGTACATTGTTTGGCAGCTCATCACCGCTAACACAATAACTCTGCAGACTAAAGTATAAAGCTTGTCTGGAACAAGGATGTGATTTGAATTTGCAGAGCATAATTGATCTCAGCCACCTCTGTCTAATGTATCTGATGAATTACAGTAGAATTTCTCCGCCTGATCCAGGAGACCTTTCAAGAGTCTGGAAAGGGAGGGATGAGATGACTCTACATGGAGCCACATGGCAGCATTCCATACAGGGAATTAACTCTAAATAGGTAGAGTGCTCACAAGGATGCGAGAGGTACTGGGATTGATGCCCACATTCTCCACAACAGTTTAGTTTCTATCTGGCCACAGCGATAGTCCCATTAAGTTCTGATCCCTTTATGCAAAGAGTTGGAAACCTTTGTAATCACGCCTGGTTTTCACATACGTAAACTTTTAAAATTTGAAACAGTTTGTTTGAAATAGTCTGAAGGAGCTGAGCTGACTGTTCCAGGTAATAGCCTGAAGCATGTTATTGTGACGCCCACTAGTGAGGTCACATGCGGGGGGTATTGATTTTTTTATTATTTATTTTTCTTATTGATATAATTTTCAGCCATGTGGATTATCTATTTAGAACACAGTCACAACTATTATTGTGGGATGTGAAGTTGTTAAATGTGTTTCCATACACAGTAGGGGGTGCAGAGTGAGACAGTGGTACAGCTTCAGCTGTGCAGGAATGAACAGGGAGGCAGGCGCTTTTGCTCTCATTGTGTATTCAGGAAGCTGAAGAGAAACTTCACGCCACGCCTCCGTCTCTTGTTCCTTCATACTGCTCTTTACTATGGTTTGTGAAGCACAACACCATTTTAAGTGACTGTATTTCTCATATGTGTGAACGAAACATGTTTGGTTTGGAGAACAGAACTGAGGCAATAATGTAGAAAACCATCAGGCCAGTTTAGAATAAATACAGTGTTCTGAGTTACAGCCATGGTGTAATGCTACTCAAGCTAGCGGTTGGTACATCACTAGCATTGGGTCTCTGTTCTTACATGGTGTTAAAGGTTAGGTATTAGAAGCTACGGTAGTTAGTATTTCCACTATGCCACCTGATAGTATTCTGTTAGTGTGTTATGTGGGAAAGCCAACTGATTTGAGTAGTCGTTGGATGTATTTTTAAATGTAACAGTTGGTGTGCATGAATAGGAGAGACACACACATTTGTTTAAAGATCTATGTTGTTTCTTCCAGTGGCTATTAAATGTTAACCAGCAGGAATATTTGATTTAAGAGAGGTTTTCTAAAAACAATAAATGCTAATTGGCAAAGCTTTAAGCTGCCTAGGAAAAGTGATGCCAAAAGACATTTGTATGTATTGTGAATTTGTGTATTGACAGTATGGATTATATGGTAAAGAAAGCCTACATTCATGTCTGTAATAGACATTTTCAGATATAGCATAGAAATGCAACAAATAAATTATTGTGAGGAAATGTGTTTAATAAAGTGCCATTTTATCTCAGGAAGCTGCAGAGAAACTCACGCTCTCCGTCTCTGTTCCTCCTTCATACTGTTTTACAGAGTCACTCTGGAGCCAGAGAAGACATTACATTGCCTCAGCAGGTGAAAGTTAAAGTGCGACATCCTTCATTCATGCTGTAGGGGGATCATGGATCACAGGGGTGCCTAATCCTGACATTTCTTAAGCCCCAAGAATAGAAGTTAAAGTAGAGTGACCTAGATTCGTCACCTGAACGAACATCTCAACGACAGCTCCATACTATTCGCTTGAACGACACAATTTTTCCAATGCAACTTCCCATGCATTGTCTCCAAATTTAAGCTTTTGGTTAAACACTACTAGTTAGTTGTAAACATCGGAAGTTAAGGTCGTAGATCCATCATCGTTCGAACGTAGGGGAAGTAGAAGCAATCTGAAGTTAGCAACGGAACCTTTTGGAAAATGCACCACAGATCTTTGAACAGAGGAGGAGGACTATGACACCATCTATCAGCTTTACTTACATCCTCTAGTATTGACCTCCATCCCCAGAAAACCGAACAGGTATCCATTCACGACCTGAGTCCAGATCACCACCTTAACAGCTTTCATATGGTGGGTGGACAGCGACTCTGAACAGTAATGGTAAATCTAACTCCTAACGTTAGGCAAATCTGAAGGTTGAAGCCTCTGATGAGGAAGTGAGACATCTTTCAACAAACCTCAAGCTAGTCCAGTTGACTCTTTAACATTTGGTGAAAAGATTTTCATAGCAGAGGAGCAGACCAAGCCCTTCATCCTAAATCTGCTAAGCAGACAGCATTCATGTGGATGCTGATTAATCGATGTGCAAAGTTTGTTCCTTTTCAGAGCTCGGCTCCAAATGCATCTCTATGTTCATGTTTCTGCTCACATTATTGAAACAAGTAAACTCTATTTATTATTTCTCTGTCTGTACAGTTTATATCTGTTAGGACATCACTTGTTAGAACTAAAGACTATTTATGCTACATGTCAAAATAATTCTACCATTAAGTTGGTAGGATTCAGAATCTGCAATGAGAAACTGCACTGGATTTCTCTAGTTCATTGCCTAAACCACTACTGGCCAATGACAACTACTGCAGCCCTCCCATCATATCACAAAAAATAAAGATAATTTGATGTAGCCAGTGGCCATATGCAAGAAAAAGATATTTTTGCACATGCACCATTAAATTTACTCAAAGACTGCATATGGCATCCTTCAAGTCATATCAGAAAAAAGACAATTGAAACTACGTCCATGTCAGAGATGAGCATGTTAACTGCAGCAGGAGATGTCTCAAAAGAGCTACATAGGCACATTGTTGCCACACTGCCTCCTACACACGCCTGTAGAATCGCAGCTACTAAAACTTTCAGGCCTCATATGGTGAAATCATATGATTTCTTTGCGTGCATTAAGATCGGGATTGGTCACCCAAGTCAACACAGCATGGTTTGATTCTGATGCGCTTTAAAATATCAGTGTGAAAAGCCTCTTTATATTTTGTTTACCAATCTCTCAATGTCGACAAACATTACAGAGACGCATGACTTGGAGAAGGCTCGACTGGACTACCAACATTCTGTGGTGTTAATATGTCCGACAACCTCACAAGGTCTTTCACCATCACCTGCAGCTGGCGAAGGGACAAGAGAGCCAGGCCTACCTGAGTAGTGAATATGTCCTAAAATTCAACAGACTCTATCGTTGTCGGGCAGGATTTGGAACCCGCGCCTGAGACCTGCAATGGATTTCTAGTCCATCGCTTAACCACTCTTCCACGGCACAACTTTACACCATCTTTACCATCCATATTGCAAAAAAACAAAGATAATTTCAGAATGTTATCCTAAAAGTGCTGCGTATGCAAAAACTGTTTCCACTGTGCATTGAATTGATCCAAAGATTAAAGTCTCCTTCCTTCTGTAGATGGCAGGGAATCAAACCCAGCTACGCTCATCCCACGATACTCACCATTGCTCATACTGACAGAAAAAATGGCACTTTTTGGAAAGGGAGGAGTAGAGGAGGCACCAGGTGCAAACTGGGTGGCACCTCCATCAGAAAACTATCATCCAGTCAGAGAAGTGAGCATGTAAAACTACAAGCAGGAGATGTGCAAAGAGCGACACAGTATTGTGGCAACTCTGCCTCTCTACACGTGCCTGAATCGCAGCTGTTACAAACCTTTTTAGGGCCACATATGGTGAAATCACAGCCAAAAATTCAGCACGCTAAGAACTCAGTAATGGTCACCCAAGTCAACACAGAGCATGGTTTGACTTCATATGCGCCAAAACATCAATGTAGAAAAGCCTCATTATATTTTTGCTTTCTGTCAATTCTTCGAACAATGTCAACAACTTATTACAGAGACCGCCATTGACTTGAGAAGGCCGACCACATGGACCACCACATTCTGTTGTGGTGTAAATATGTCCTGGACAACCTCACAACGCTCTTTCACCATCACCTGCAGCTAAGAAGAGGTTGGACAGGGAGAGCTCAGCCTACCTGGGTAATGAACGCCTTGCACAATTCAAGGCCTAAACTTTACTGGGCCGCCAGCAGGATTCCAACTCCGTGGGGAGACCCTAATGGATTTCTCAAGTTCATCGCTTAACCACTCGGCCACAGACAACAGACTGTGTCCTTGCCACCATATTGCAAAAATAAAGATAATTTGAACCTTATCCAGTGGACTTAAAGTAAGAAAAAGGTATTTTCTTACGTACACTCACCGGAAGCTTCCCAAAGACTAAAAGCCCTTCTACGATGGCTAGGGAATCAAACCCAGGTCAATCTGCTTGGAAGGCAAAGCTAATGCTCTCACCACTATACCACCATCACTCATCAAGGATGAAAAAAATTTGCCCACTTTTTGGAAAGGGAAGAGTGAGAGGCACTGCACAATCTGTGGCAGCTCCATCAGAAAACTCACCATTCAAATGTCAGAGATGTTGGCAATCTACAGCAGGAGATGCGCATAAAGAGCTGCACAGTGATTGTTTGCCACACTGCCTCCTACGACGCCTGAATGCAAAGCGCCACAGAAACTTTCAGGGCCTCATACGTGGTGAAATCCACAGCCAAAATTCAGCACACTAAGACTAGTAATGGTTACCTGCACCCAAGAAGAGATACAGGAGAGCCAGTCTACCTGGGTCAGTGAATATATCCCATAATACAAATAAACTGTACCATTAATGAGTAGAATTCAAATCTGTGTGCAGGGAGACCCCAACGGATTTACAGTCTATCACCTTAACCACTCAGCCATATGTCATATTTATTGCATGTACTCTTGAATTACCTACCAGAGACTACAGCATCCTTCAACTCATATCAGAAAAAAAAAGATAATTGGAATGTTATCCAGTGGACATCTGTGAAGCCAGAAATCTAACCATCTGAGAAACTGTGCACCTATAGTATTTGTACTCCAGTATTTTTAATTAGTGTTTTTTTTGGTCTCTATGTACAGATAGAAATTGCAGACTTTGTATGGAAACTGGGTCTTTATTGACCCATGATGGTGGTAGTGATAGTGATGGTATAGTGGTGAACTTTTAGCTGCCTTCCAAGCACTTTCTGACCAGAGTTTGATTCCCAGCAATCACAGTCCTTTTTCTTCAGTAGATAGTATTATCGTGTTGCTTTTATTTTGTCTGGAAAGTAAGCAGGAGAGTCGTGGTATGGGGCCTACATATATATTTCCCAACAGTGATTGGTAGTATGGTGGTTTAACTGAAGCATCACAGGGGATGTAGCTCAGTGGTAGAGCCTGTGCTTTGCATGTATGAGACGCTGTTGTCTTTAACACTTCTTATATTCACTTTAAAGGAGAGGCTCTGTTGGCACTCACTGTGCCATTTGAACAACACAGCCAAGCTTCCTCCTGCAGTCATGGAGAAGAACTAGAATCACACTTCTGAATGGGTAGTTTTATTTGTTTTTAAGTGTTTGTTTTTAAATATGAATAATCTTTGCACATTGTAAATGTACAGCATTATGTGTATTTACACTGTTATTAAATAGATACTATATTGATCCAGATATACTTCAGCAAAAATAATGACTCTGATGTGATATGAACACAAACCTTCTGATCTGGAGTCAGAACCTCACTAATCACTGCACCACAGAGCCCCTTTCATGCAGTATCACCTAGAAACTATGGAGGTGACATTACTTTCACGTGGTACAGATTGTTGAACTTGTGATCTTTGATGCAGATTCCAAGAAATATTGAACTAGTCAGCTGTTGGATAACTAAAGCTTCTGATGCTTGAGCCCTGTGTACTGTATGTAGGGTCTAAGTAAATGGTATGCAGTGAAGGTCAGCGTTTCTCAAGGTCATGATCCTTCATAACATGTTCAGCAGCTGAATGTGGAATGATTGTGAACATCAGATGGGAACTGGGACAGAGTCTGCATTGAGTTAAAATACAGAAACCTTCAGTCCCTTCGATGCAGATTCATGCCACAGGTGGAGATTGAACCTGAGACCTTCTGCTCCACAGTAAATGTTCTCTCTCTGCCCTCACAGAGATTTGATTTGATGTGTTCTATTGTAATTATGGAATTTCTCATTGCATATGGATCAGCATGAGGTCATCAGAAAATTCTGTGGTTTTACAGTGACATTACAATTAAGATAGAAGATGAACTACGATGAAGAAAGTAGTGTCACTTGTTTTTTTTTTAAACGAACTGCAACACAAGGGTCTAAAAACACACAACTTATATATAACCAACACACATGCATGACTGGAGACATGTCAGAGGGAGAGGTTGCCATATAAGAACCCCAGAGGAGTTGAGGGTTTGCTGCTTTGCTGCTTTGCTCAAGGAACCCCAGCAGTGCACAGGAGGAGGATCTAACACATCTCCAGCTACCAGTCCACACAGACCTTTCATATGTTTGTTGCTGTACACCAGAGAAGAAAAGCTGTGGTTCCACTGGGGTTTGAACCCAGGATCTTCTGCATGTAAAGCAGACATGATAACCACTACACTATGAAACCTACAAGAAGGAAACCACCTCCACGTAAACCTTAATAACGTAAAATCAGCAGACTGATGTGAACATAAATGCAACAACAATGACCCCACCTGTACAGAGCACAATAGATTTGCAGTCCATGATCAATGATAAACTAATGTATGCTAGGATCTGAACCCTTGCTTGCAGAACTATGGATTTGCAGGTCATTGTCTGAACTACTCAGCCTCAACAACATTCTCTGCTGACTCACAATCCAGGACACCTTCCAGTCGTGTTTACATGGACTTATGTAGTCTGTGAAAGTGGAGCATGAGATTAGAGAAGCTAGGAGGAGCTACATGATAATTCTTTATACAGAGGAATTAGATCAAGTTCAGCATGTGAGAGAGACATTAATGTCATCAATCTCCAGGAGGAATTAGAATAGAAAACACAAAAAAGTACTGACTACTACAAAGCCTTTGAGTGTGTATGCTGTGCAAGGATAGAAAAATGTAGACCACTGACTATTATTCATTGGTCAACATAAGTACATTTGACTCTAATACACTACATGTAACCCATCCTTTGACTTGGAACCACTTTTCTTTCTTTGTTTCCTCACGTTTGTCAACATGGCCATTCAAATCCAAGACCCGGCAGTTGTGACTGTTTAAAATCTCTCCAGTGGGGGGCACAGTGGTGCAGTGGTTAGCACTGTTGCCTCAGAACAAGTAAGTAAAGGGTTTGATTCCCTACTTTCTGTGTGAATATGTTCTCCCAGTGTATGGGTGGGTTCTCTTCGGGTACTCTGGCTTCCCACCATCCACAAAAATGCATGGGGATTAGGTTAATTGGCTGATTTAAATTGACCGTAGTTGACCATGAATGTGAGTGTGAGTGGTTGTCTGTCTCTAAGTGCCCTGCAATGAACTGGTGACTTGTCCAGGGTGTACCCTGCCTTTCATCCTAAGACAGCTGGGATAGGCTCCAGCCCCCACGCAACCCTATGTGAGGATAAGCAGTAGAAAATGGATGGATGGATGTGAAATTAACAACATGCAAAAAGTTATTTGTGCTTAAAAATAATAACAACCATTATTTTCCATATAAATAGTCTTACCTCACCCACTGGTCTCCATCTTGGATTATTTGGCGCTGTCATGTTTGTATTTTTTGAGACCATATTTGGACTGAGAGGATGGAGCCTCATGTCCTGGTCAGAACTGAAGATCAGTGGTACTCAACTAGAAAAAGAAGTAGAGGATCATGATCATGTTACATATTTACAGGTACATACATAGATGAAATTTAACCTGTGCATTTTACTCATCCCATAAAGGAGCAGTTGGCTGCCTACAGTAAGGCGCCTGGGAGCAACTTCAGAGTTAAGTGTCTTACTCAAGGACACAACAACTTGTTGTGGAGCAGGGAGTTGAAAGGCGACCACTCTACCCACTGAGCTACAGTCACCCCCATAGGACCTGGATGAAGCTGCTAACTAAGCTAGCTGCCTCGGTTCTCAGTAAACTTTAGAGGAGCTGCTCCATAACTTTGATGAAAGTAACTCTTAGTTGAAAAAGACTATTTTAACACAGCATTTTAATACAGCTTCTCTAAATCTTCATTAGCTAAATTAGTGAATATTACTGATTTTAGCTGCTGATCACACAACACAGGTTACTCATTCAGATCACTTCTTCTGGTTAATTCAGCACATAAACCATCTTACCTGGGTTAGGGTTACCTCTTGATCACAAAGCCAAGTTACTGAAGGCCAACTTATAGTACTCCGTAAAGTGCGTGCGTAGATACAGGAGAGCCTCTCTGTCCTCTCCGGGCGCAGGATTTTTTTTTTAACTGTCCGTCAATCCATCAAGGGAAGACAGAGATGACAAGGGCTGTGATTGGTCCTCTAGTTACACTGCTGTGAAATGCAGCCCCTCTCCCTACACAGAAACAGACAGGTCATCTCTGCAGCAGTGCAGACAGGACAGAAACTAAAGTATCGATTAGCCTTGTGAAAGGCAAACCAAACACATTAAACCTGCTCAAAATATCCATTTAACTCATTTAGTAATTATGGCTGGGGTATATTTCCACAGAACATACTGAAAGGTGTTGGTTTGTGTTCGCTCTTATCCGATTTTGTGTTGAGAAGAAAGAGGAAGAGGAGTTTTAAATACTGAAAGCAACCAATGCTCTACTCTTCGATCTCCCTCACAAATTATTAAATCATAAAATATTATTTTCCCTTGCTTTTATCTGCAATATTAAGGCAAATTGCTTCACTTTCCGAGGCGGTGCATTTCACCGCATGGGTGCACAACACGCATCACGACGGAGAACTGTGAGGGCTCGAGGGTCTCCATAGCTACGAGTCGGATAACGTATTACGTAGTATAGAAGTATATTCCAGCCTTGATTCAGATTACTTTAGCTGGTTTATTAAACACATAAACCATCATCCCCTGGGTGGGCTCGAACCACTAAACTTTCAGTTAACAGCCGAACGGGCTGGCCAACTCCGCCACAGAGACTTGAGAAGCAAAAGTTAGCATGCAAGCATTAGCCCATACACTAAACACTACACATGATGAGTCTGATAGTTACTGTTACTAATGATGGACTAAAACATACTTCAGATAGTAAACACAGTTTCCTGCCTTCATTCAGTATATATAGTCCACATCTGAGCTGACCTCACCTGGTCCACACACCTCTCACCAAGTGGAGAAGACCAACAGAGACTTTACTTCCTCAGGAAGCTAAAACAAGCTGTCCTCCCTCAAAACCTGCTGATGAACTGTTTGGGATGTGAACAGAGTGAACAGGACAGAGGAGAGAACAGTTCTCCATCTGAGGAGATGGAGCTCATCCTGTTCCAGTCTGGCTGCCTTGTTGGGACAAGATCTCCTCAGCTCTCTGCTAACCTGCTCTGCAGTGATGGTGGTGGACAGAGAACAGACACATCTAGTTGTTAGGATTCATTTCACAAAGCAGGTTCAACAAACTCTGAGTGTAACCCTGAACTCTGAGTTGATCTACTCTGAGATAGAAAACTCTGAGTTTCCGGTTCCAGATCAGCTGATTTGAGTAGGTTTAATCAACTCGGAGTAGTTTCGCCTTCAGTTAAACGCGTACACCACAGCGATAAAAAGCCAGCATCAATGAATCCCTGATTTGACGAGTCACCATGGCAACGGGGAAGTAGGGCTGCGTTTTTCACCCCACTTGAATTGGAGATCTCAATGTGCTCATATGGTGAGTTACTCCTCTTTCTGTGGTTTAAGTTACCTCCCTTATAGAAATGGAAAACTCAGTTTCCCTCATTTCAGGGTTAACAGACTCAGAGTTTTCACTAAACCTGCTTTGTGAAACAGAACCCTGGTTTTCAACTCCCCGAATGAAAATGACTGTTTAAGGGCAGCAGTAGCTCAGCCCTTGGAGAACAGAGCCGTATATATAGAGAGTACCGACAACTAGTGTTTACTGTTGTGTAGTAAAAATTGCATACACTAAACACACAACTACCTTTGGACCAATCCCATGACAGAGTTCAGTACAATTCTGTCGTGGGATTGTTAGTCACGTTTGGTGTATGCCATGCTAATTATATAAACATCAGTAACATGTTTGGAGAACGTTCAAAAGAAGACTTTTGTTATAATTCTGCTGATTCAAATGAGTTCTGTTAAATAAATGCTGACATGTTTATGTTCATTTTTTACTATTTGGCTCATTTGACTGTGATTGCCCACCCTCGCTAACTTTCACAAACAAATCAAGAAAGTTAGGAGCAAGGCACAGCAGCTGCTCTGTTATTGGCTGCTTCAATGAGCACAGGAGGCTATTTTTACTCTGTTTTTACCCTGTAGCGTTAGCACTGCAGCTACCGGAGGTCTGGAGCTCGGTTCACATGGCAGCAATCGTTCTGGTCAGCTCGGCCAGCACGGCAGCAGTAGCTTCGGAGCTCCAGTTAGCAGCAATAGCTGCAGCGCCAACCGGACCTCCGGTTGGTGCAAAGCTTTGAGAAGTTCTGGTGGTCCTTGAGAAATTAATATCAGGAGACATTCAACATAAGCTCTGTGAGCACAAGGCTCATTTGAAGCTAGTGTTATACACTTATTTGTAATTTAGGTGACTGACTACTGTTAACTGTATTGTGACCCCAATACCCTCTTTAGCCACTGCCATATCTAGAAGTAAACAGAAGCACATGGTAAGATGAGAGAGAGAGAGAGAGAGAGAGAGACTTCCTCTTTCCAGAGAGGGGGCGTGGTCAGACACAGCTCAGGGTTATTTAAAGGTACAGACACAGAAACAGCCTGTTCTCAGCAGAGCTCAATACAGTGATTTTTAACTGGCTGCAATTCAGGACCAGGGCTGAGTTTACACACTTTGAATACAATATTGTTGGACTGAGACCTATATATATATATATACCTATATGTAGGTCAACTCTATATATGTCACTTTTAATATGTGCAGATATTTTGATTCAAATATTATCATTCTCATATTATCATGAGCAGAGCATGGTACACCACACCTGCATGATGAGCTCATGGTGGATGTAGGCCCTGGGTTCAATCCCTGGCATTTCCAACACTTCTTATGTTCACATTAAAGGAGAGGCTTTGTTATCACTCACTGTACCATTTGAACAACACAGCTGCTTCCTTCTGCAGTCATGGAGAAGAACTAGAATACACTTCTGAATGGGTAATTTTATTTTGAAAAACTCCCAGACAACTCAGTGGAGCCATCAAACATAATATGAACCTTATGAAAAACAGAATTAAAATATCACTTAAGTACTTCCAGTTTGAGTTAGCATCTATGAGCTAAGCATGCTGCAAGCTAAGCATGTTTGTGCAGCTAATGAGATGGATGCTAACGGCTAACAGGCTAAAGCTACTATTGAGCAGTGATCAAGTCTCCACAGACCTGAGGATGAAACTAAATGAAGAAGTTAACTACAGGGCTTGTTAAATGGTGTCAGCTGACTGCAGATCAGTCAACATCATGAAGACTCTGGTCTAAGAGACAAACTCTGGTTGGCTTGTTGTCAACTGACATCATTGATCATTCAACCAATGTTAATATGATCTGTAAAACTGCATGTGTATTATTGCTGGTGTATTATAGAAGTTCTGAGATTTTAAAAAAACAATCAGTTGGCAGTACTATTGTACATGAATATGTGAATAGATGTTTCTCTTTTTGTTTTTTTACATAAGTAATTGTAGCATTAAACACACACCTTTAGATTTTACACAGCATAATGTGTATTTACAATATTATTAAATAGATGCTTTATTGATCCAGAGGGAATTTCAGAAGAAAAAAAACACTTTGATGTGATTTGGAAACAAAACCTTGATCTGGAGTCAGACATGCTACCATTGCACCACAGAGTCTCTTTCACAGGACTGCAAACTTTTGATAAAACTTTGGAGTGAGACCAGAGGCGTCACCAGGGATTTTTGGCCAAATGAAAAGAAATTTCAATGGGCCCCCCATTGCAGGCGAAAAATGCTTATATTTTTCACATAAAATTATGCATTTCAGTGACATTTTTGAAAAGTGATCTCATAAACTGTGGACAAAGCTAGGAATAGCCAACAGGCTAATGTTCTGGAACTTTCCATCACATGAACCACTGAAAGAACTGCCCTATTCTCTGCCCTCTGAACAACATCAACAACAAACATGGGGCTATCATATAAGAGTGTCTCTACACAGACTGTGAAGAAAGCAAACAGGGCTGTGGTTCCATGGTGTAATGGTTAGCACTCTGGACTTTGAATCAGTGATTTGAGTTGAAATCTCAGTGGAACCTGTTTTTATGCATGAGTCCAACTTTAAGAACGCAGCCTTTTTCACGTTCCATGTCAAGCTTAAAGTTGGTACTCAGACTTGAAACAGTGCTTTGTTGAGGGCACCTTCTTTCAGCTTCCATGGAGACCTGAAGCAACGTAGATTCTTTCTGTCTTCACCAAAAACATCTCCAAATTTAATGGTACTGACAGCGACGGAAACGGTTTTGATAGGCGGTGGGCCAAGGGGAGATTTCGTGTATTTAAACGATCCCCACCGAGGGAGGACCTAATTTTTTGTGGACAACATCTTCATTTTTCAACAAATGAAACAAAAATTGTTGGCACTCTTACCTCTTGCACATTTTTTGTTTATCAGTAACGGCATCTGGGTTACCGGTTCCGGCTAACTGCGCGGGCAGCTATGCTCGGGGTCCGACATGCATGACGTAGTTGTAGCTATTGTCCAATGACACGTCTCGAAATTTGCCGGTTACCATGGATACATTGTTAAACTGCTGCTGCGGTTGTAAGCTAACGCTATAGGAGTACAGTACATAATCAAGATAAAGATTGCAGTACACGCTTACACACAATGCTAATATAACAACAAATTTAAATATCAATCACTTTAAGAGGAGATGAAATTAATCAAGTTAACTGACAGTTCGTCATCAAGCTTGATAAAAGCAGGAAAACTGAAGTCTTCTGTAACAATGTCTTCAAAATGTCTTGGTGAACTTTGCACATAAAACATAAAACTGACTGATTTCCAACATCTGACATCCAGTAAGATGTTATTTTTTTCATCTCTGACACAATTAGCATAATGTCATAAAAATTAGCCACACACATACTACACTCCTCCTCTTGAAACTACGTTTGCGAGCAAACCACAGAAATGGAGTACTGTATGCATCTTTTGGATAAAGATGGTCCTGTAACCCCCTTTATAGACACAGGATGGAAGAAAAATTTTACTTATGTTGTTTTTCTATGGAAAGACTTAGTACCAGAGAGAGTACTGTGGCAGAAGAGCCAGAGCTTAGATTTAACCTTAAAACCAAGGTTTGTTGTCATACTAAATAGTCGTTGTGTTATGTGGATGGCTTTAGCTTGCCAAGAGACTGAACATGGAAGTTTTGACTACATATATGTTCATTATCTGTCCTTATATATTTTATAATTGTGTTAACTTATAATCATTTGTCTCTGCGCTAAGATTAATGGAGTTTAAAATGCTACTAACAGTAAGATTATTTTAATATAATGTATTGTACTTGAGGGTGGCACAGTGGTGTAGTGTTTAGCGCTTATAAACAAGTTAACTGTAAACCTCAAACTTCAGGAACCTGCTGCAATTCCAGCAAACAGTGGCTATCACAGAGACTGCTACAGCCACTTTATGAACATGAAAAACATAAAACGAGCCCAGAGAATCTGTGAAAAGGCACCTTTATTTCAGAAAGAGGCTGAAAAACAGGGTCGGTGTCAAATCAGAACACTCATGTCAATGTGAATCTTGAACTTCAGCTGTGAGTCTAAGACAAATAATAGAAATGATCGTTTGATTTGATTTAGCCCAGAGTCAAGGCAATACAATGACCAAAAAATGAAAAAAACAAACAAGAAAACAACAAAAACATTATACACCTCCTGAAAAAAAGACAAAACATGGATAGGAATGCAAGCTATTATACAAGGCACATGCAGACGTTTTTGTCCCCAACTGTAATCTTTGGAAGTGTACCTGAGAGTTAAAATAACAATAAATATGGTGCCACTAACCTGACATGTTCAATCTGTTATAATGTAATGAAGAGAAGCCTAAATGTGTTGTCTGCTTCTTGTTTTTTAGAGCTAGAGGTAGAAAGAGAAACAGACTATGGTGAGGGAACTGCAGCAAAGACACAGGCTCTGAGATCACACACTGGTGACCTCCACACATCCAAGCGGGCATCACACCTTCTGCCAGTACAATGCATAATTTGAAAACATGAAAAATACAAAAATGAGTCACACACCTGGAAAAGAATTAAAGACAAACTGATTCAGTGTGAAACAATCACAGCTGGTAAACTGCTTCTGGCAGCTGAAGAAAGAAGAGATGAGTCTTCTTCTGCACATTCGGGACAGGGACTTAGTGGCCAGTGAAGCAAGATACCACTTCACCTGTTTCACAGACTATACTCGGTACCTTCTAAAAAGACAAATGAGACAACAGAGAGCAACTTGTATGAAAATGGGTACAAGTATTTCTGCGAGACTGTGATTGAGGAGAGGCTTTTAAAAAGACGAGAAGTGTTACGACTCTGTAGGTTGAACATGCTTTTTAAAAACATTGTAAGAGAAAGGAAGAAGTGGACTGGATGACACTTCCCCCAGCTCCAGAGGCAATACTGGAACGGGTGCACTGTTCTTGTAAAAAAAAAAAAAAAAAAACTGCATTAAGGGGAGATGCACCTACAAACTGCATGAGCTGCCATGCACAAACCTGTGTCAATGCACAAACTGTGGCAACAGGTCATTTGAAGATGACGAGGGGTTCCAGGGCCATCATGAGATGCTCACCCTTCTTATCAACCAGTACTGTGTTTATGTGTTCATGTTATTTGTTCCTGTCAGTGTGTTCCTTAGCAGATGTTTGATGGTGATTAGAATTAACAGATGATTATTAGAATTAAATGAACTCACCAACAGTGTATGGTTTGAGCACCATTTCTCATTGTCCATCATGGGAGTATCACCTAGTGGAAATACAGTTAGTCTGTTAGTGCTTAATGAATTTACATTTCACACAATTGATGTGCCACTAAGCTGATTAAAATACAACTTACACTTAAACAACAAGGTTCATGTTGTATCAAATATTAGCCTAACTACTAAAATATATAATTATGCTCAGGGTTTCCCCCAGAAAACTTGCTAAGTCTGGCGTCTGATCTGGGGGGGAGCACAGAGCAGAAGGCTGCTCTAAGCTCAGCTCACACGCTGACCACTGACTACGAACGACACTTAGACTGATGGGGGGCAAGTAAAGTAGTACGGCAACACCAATAAAATACACTAAATAAACTAACTAGTAACATTAGTTATACTCACACACTGTGAGTGCGTGGTGTTTCAGCTGCTAAATTACCACACGCTTGACTTCCAACACTTTGGGTTATTCACATCATGTTAAATGAATAATGTAATATTGATTCCATTAGAATAGTTAGCGATATTGAAATATAGATTCAGGTCTCTTGAGCTTATTTGACTGATTAAGTGAGCCCAAGTTGTTAACACTAGGTAGGATTTTAGCTAGGCTAACAGTTAGCGTTACCTTTACAAATTATAAATGTCGCCTCGCCAAAGGTTACACATCAAATAAATACCATAGCTAGCATTAATACTTACCTACACACGTAGACGCTGCTTATTTAGCTCAAAATATTTCCTGTAGTTTTTCCATGGCTGTATCTCTGTCTCCACTTCGTATCCACAAGTTGGATTTTGAGAGCAGCAGCTGTTCTTCGCATATCTACACCTGATTGGCTGAACAATGTCACGTGATTTGTATGGGTGCGTGCCATTGGTTTAGCTGATATAGTAAGCTGCGGCATTTGCCTGCAAAATTAACGAACTTCAAACTATGATTATGGAAAAATGTGCAAGAATCACGAGTGCCAACAAAGAAAATCTGACTGAGGAAAAAAAAAAAAGTTAAAATGTGAAAGATCCAGGTCCTCCCTCACTAGGATCATTATTTTTTAAAACTAAAGCAGATATGCGGCCTCGGCCCACCACCTATTTTTGGTCCACTTACAGAGGACTGAGTTCAGTTCACTTAAAGGGGACTAGATGTGAAAACATCCTTGGTCAGCTTGTTTCCAGTTCTCCACAAATCTGGAGCTTATTGTTGTAGAGCTAATAACCCTGCATATTAAAACATAGACTGGTTCTTCTAAAGCACTCACACCTGTTGTTTACACACATTAACAGTGGTGCTTAATGCACTCTGGTCATTAGCAGCAGTTAGCTGTTAGCATTTCCCTCTCTGTGTTGCTTGGTGTGTTTAAACATAAGTTGTACGTAAATTTGATATTAATGTAAATGTTTAGCTACTTGTCTGTCTCAATCAGAAATATTGCTACATGTTGTATGTGTAGTTTATTAAGCACATTTGAGGAAAGGTGATGAATTGGTAGCCGTTAAATGAAAGCAACCTAGATTGTCAATAAAATTAATCAAAACAACATATTACATGATTCTGATTACTGTCATACTGTCAGATTCTTCAAAAAAAGTTGGAACAAAGACATATAAAATGTCATGAAATTAAAAAAAAATGTTAAAATAGATCAAAATCTAGATTGTCCATAAAAGTCATCAAAACATATTACATGATTCTGATGACTGTCGTGCTGTCAGAATCCTCAAAAAAGTTGTAAAAAAAGGAATATAATGAAATGTCATAAAATTTAAAAAATGTAATCTTATAGTATGTTGAAAAAAGTCAAAAAGTGAAAAAAAAATAGAATGTTGATAAAAGGCATCAAAACAACATATTATGTGATCCTGAATACAGTCATAGTGTAATACTTTCAAAAAAATTGTAAGATACGCATATTACGACATGTCATGAAATTTTAAAAAAATATGTCATAGTATAGTATGTGGAAAAAAGTCAAAGAGTTAAAAAAAATAGATTGTTGATAAAAGGCATCAAAACGACGTCATAATCCAGCCGTATCATGTGATCACTGTGCATTCTGTCGTCTTTAATACACCTGGCCTCGTTAAAAGGATCGGCTGTCCTCAACATGCTGTATGAGGAGTCTCTCACCTTCAGAGGCCTGTGATGAGCAGCCTCTCAGATCCCGACCTTCCTCCATAACAACATCAGCCAGATGAAAGCAGCACAACGGCTTCACTGGACCATGAAGTCCTGTGAGGTCAGATTATTGTACCTGACCTTTGTTTCCTTAGTAAACCATTTTACACACTGTGACTTAACTTAAATGTATGATTTTCCTGTTGTGTTTCAGAAGAACAGTAATGATTATGAAAACATCTGCCCTATGTAAAGAGCAGGGATACACAGAGTGAAGTGTCCTGATGGCATTTCATTACACCAGATACATGACTTTAGTTTGACTTGAGCTCCAACAACAAAACAGCTGGAGGGAAGAGCTGAACTGCATATTTGCCGGCATGAAAAATGCAGTGACTCCTTTAAACGCTCAGTCATTCTCACAACACTGGAGACATTATGAAGAAAACATGACTTTATTTTATTAAATACCCACAGCCTTTCACATCAAGCTACACTCCTGTGAAGGTATAGTTGCTGCATGGTTCACTTCTGGAACAACGCGCTGAAATTCCTGAATCTTTGTGGTCAAAAAAGAGGAATATGCTGCTCGCTTGAGTTTAAAATGCTCACAAGCACAGTATGACCATTATCATGAGTGCAGCTGCAACTCCAAGTGAAAGAAAAAGCTTTGTTATGTGAACTAGAGCTGGAACTGAGAATGAAGTGCACTTTTGTTTTACTATGAGGACATAATGGTCGCACTTTGAGTAAAAAAATTGAACATTTGTGTCAAATTTTTTTGGCTGGATGGAAAACTTGTTGAACTTTTTCCAGATTATATTTGCCAGGCTCAGGAAGAAATGCTGAATATTTTGCTGTGAAATAACCTGTAATTTTGCAACTGAATTAAATGTTTGCCACTGCACTTTTTAAATCTTGCAAAATGTTGTGTTTTGTTATTTGCGGGTCGCAAAGTATTTCAACAGTTTATTAATAGAAAAACCAAAGGAACTCAGGTGTGGGCGGTGGAGGAAGGCAGACGAGCTGGAGACGACGAACATGGAGGAAAACTATAATATAAGTATAATAATATTAAAGACAGGAAGTCATGAGGCACAAGAAGGATCTGGTTGAAACAGGAAGTAAAAAACAAAACCAACAGCAGAACCATGACAGTAAAACCATGAGGACTGAGCACTTAATATGCATGGGACAAAATAAAAAACAAACAAACAATCAATTATAAATCATGTACATTCTGTTTCATAAATAGTTACCTTCAGTTTACAAAGTTATTATGAGGGTTTACAGTACATACTGTATTTTGGTAGAATTCATTCCATAACTGTTATTAATATCACTCATGTCTTCGAGATCACAAATCTTAAAACAACAACACAGTCTGGACTGGAGTTTCCTCTAGATGTGAGCAGTTTTGGACGACCTCACAGGTGAGTAATGCTGCTGTAAATGTATTTAGACTTTTGTTGATTACCCCTACAGAAGGCTACAGAACAACCTTGCTGCTTGCAGTTATGTTTTTAATGCTGTTACCTTGAGAACAAGGAAACAAAAGGTCATGTTAAGTCATGAGGGGAAACTCAAGATAAAGACATTAAAACAATAATTTTATGTTACTGACTGAAGTATAAATAAAAGACTGTTTAAATGACTTTTTTTTTGAAAATCTTGATTTTTTACTTTTTTGAGTTTTTCGACATACTATACAATGACATTTTTTTTAATTTAATGACAGTTCATAGTATGCCTTTTTATAACTTTTCTGAAGAATCTGACAGCATGACAGTATTCAGAATCATATAATATGTTGTTTTAATGACTTTTATCAACAATCTATTTTTAACTTTGACATTTTTGACATACTATACTATGACATATTTTTAATTTCATTTTTGATAGCATTACACTGTGACTGTATTCAGAATCATATAATATGTTCTTTTGATGCATTTTTCAGCAATCTATTTTTGAACTTTTGTCTTTTTTGCAACGTACGATAAGATGACATTTTTTTTAAATTTCGTGACATTTCATAAGATGCCTTTTTTGCAATTTTTTTGAAAGTATTACACCATGACTGTATTCAGGATCACATAATATGTTGTTTTGATGCCTTTTATCACCATTCTATTTTTTTAACTTTTTGACTTTTTCAACATACTATAAGATGACATTTTTAAATTTTATGACATTTCATTATATTCCTTTTTACAACTTTTTGAGGATTCTGACAGCACGACAGTCATCAGAATCATGTAATATGTTTGATGACTTTTATGGACAATCTAGATTTTGACCTATTTTAACATTTTTTTTCATTTCATGACATTTTATATGTCTTTGTTCCAACTTTTTTTGAAGAATCTGACAGTATGACAGTAATCAGAATCATATAATATGTTGTTTTGATTAATTTTATTGACAATCTAGGTTTTGATCTTGAATGACTTTTTCGACATACTATATGATGACAATTTTTTAATTTCTTTACATTTCATAATATGCCTTTTTCAAACTTTTTTGAAGGATCTAACAGCATGACAATAATCAGACACATACAATATGTTGTTTTGATTACTTTTATTGTCAATTCAGATTTTGACCTCTTTTGACTTTCTTTGACATACTGTACGTAGACATTTTTTTTTATTAACAATCTTTTTTTTTGGAACTTTTTGACTTTTGTTCGACATAGAGTAACTGGAAACTCTAGAGAGCCATGCCGTTATGTTCTTTACAAGTTTATTTAAATTTTGACCATGACTGTACATTTGTGAAAAAAAACTGATCACCAGGAAAATCACTCTCATTTCATCAATAGCTCAAATCCATCGCTTTGATCGATTGATTAAATGATAAAGGAGGTAGAGGTGAGGGAGATGAAGGAAGTTACTGATGTCCAGCCTAAGCTGAACATCCAGTAGCCTCCTCCATTTGATAATCACTGTCACTCTTCTCCGTTCCTCTTCTTTTCACCTCCTTTTCTCCTCCTCCTCCCTCTTTTTCATCTCCCTCTCATGCAGCTTGTTCTTCATCCTCTCCAACGCTGCCTCCCTGTCCAGGATCTCCCGTCTGAATAGGAAGCAGCCTCTCCTGCTCTTTTGGTACAGACAGATGTCCTCCAGCAGTCTGATCTCCTTCTGCATGTGTTGAGCTTGCTCTTCCTTGCTTTGGTGAAGAGCAGAGATTATGTTGTCCTTGTCCTGAATCTCTGTCTTCATCTGACTCTCCTTCTTTTTACAGCTCTCTTCTGTTTGTGCCAGCCTCTCATCCACAGCTTTGACCCTGTCCTGACAGTCTCTCACAGACTGGTAGAGTTCAGCTCTTTCTGTGGTTAGCTGCATCATTTTGTTGTTGAGGCTCTCACTTAAATGCTCATTGCTTTGCTTAAGAGCATAGATTATGTCGTCCTTGTCCTGAATGTCAATCTTCATCAGACTCTCCTTCTTTTTCCAGCTCTCATCCAAGTCTCTCACAGACTGGTGGAGTTCAGCTCTTTTTGTGTTGAGCTGCATAGTTTTCTGCTTGAGGCTCTCACGTAAATGCTCCATGCCTTGGTGAAGATCAGAGATTATGTTGTCCTTGTCCTGAATCTCAGCCTTCATCTGGCTCTCCTTCTTTCTCCAGCCCTCCTCTTTCTGTGCCAGTTCCTTGGCAAACCTCTCCTCAATGCTCTGAACCGTTCCTGCCAGGCTGTCTCCATCCCTTCGCCATCAACTTTTTGCAGCATCACTTGCGTGAAGTGCCACTGGTGGAGGAACATGGTCCTGTTGAGGACGTTCTGGTTGTTCCTGGGGCCTGTCAGCATCCCCCTGGTGTGTTGTGTTGTTTTCACTGTCCATATCAGTGCTGCTGTTTGCAGATATGCGTTAATACAAAAGGCTCCTCTGTGTTTTAAACAGCAGACTGTGAACTCTCTGTGTCTCTCTTTGTGCTACTGACTCGATCAGCCTCTCAACACTTCTGTTCAATAATACTAGATGTTGTGGCTTTTATTGCCCAAAGGATCAAAGGCAGTTCTGAACACGTCATGGAGTGACAACGCCATTGTGTTCTGAACTGCCTTTGAACTGTGTTCCGTTGCTATGGTAACAGGGGACACATTTTACGGCACAAAATTATCATGCTAGGACGTTATGAGTTACTCTTCAATTCATTTTTTAAACTGGTTCACTGGTTCCAGTATTTAGCCTAGCAAAGATCCTTTATGAACCATTGCTGGTGCTAGCTTCTGGTAGTTGTACAGTAAAGCTACAAGCATCATTTTGTACCATAACCTTGGCCTACTTACCAGCTATTGGTCTGCTCTGATTGCAATTTGCTTGATTACTATGAAAATAAGAGCATAGTTAATATAGCTGAATCATGATTAACAAATGCTTCATGCTATCAGTTAAGACATACTGTATCTATACAGCTACATGTAGACCATATATTTTTTCATGTTTAGCCTTCATGTCAACTTAGCTGTATAAACACAGATAATAACAATAATTATGTACATATATAATTATATAAATATACACAATTTGCCTTCATGCAGAGACAATTTGATCTTTGCATTTATTTGACGCCAGCTATGTATTCTTATCTCAGTCAGCAGCCTTCAGAAATAATACTTAGCTAACATAGGTCATCTTATCTCAGTGAGAACTGTTAGCAACTGTGACTCGATAATATCATCGAACAGAAGGGTACATGTTGCCAACATCTCCTCAACCGACAACAATAAAACTATAAAAACCATGTTCAGTGAAAAAAAACTTGTTAAAGATGTTGCCAACATGTGAATGTTAAGGTTACTTACCCGTCTGTGGCGCCACTCTGGAAAATTCCCTCTGCAAGCAGAGATTCAAGCTTTTTCTATAGTTTAACACGCTGTAGAGTTCAAATTTACACTGCATGTCTGGATAAAAACTGACCTGCTTAGACTCTCTGTCTGTTGTTAACTGGACTGGTCACTGGACACTAGACTGATGTGTGTGTGCGTGTGTGTGTGTGTATACGTGGGTGTGTGTGGGTGTGTGTGTGTGTGTGTGTGAGATTGATAATGTCATCAATCACACAGTGATGCTGTGTTGATGGAGGTGCATGAATATCATCGAATTCTGCTGGCCACCCCTACATAATTTCAACACCCCTTGGGCCAGGGCCACCCCTATGATAAAGTCTAGACACGCCCCTGGTGTGTCTACCATCCACATTAAATATGTGCCTGTCCAAGATTCATGTTGCAAACGCACACACCGAAGCATGCACTTCGTGCTTCGCTGTGAAGATTAAATCAGAGTTCGGGGCTTTTATTTTGAAAGGACAGTCACAGCCACAGCTTCCTGTGAGGAAACAGCTACCCCTCTGGAGTTTGAGGCTTTTATTCTGAAAAATGAGTCTGATTCACAGCAGTTAATCCTATGTGGATCCCCCACTGACACACATCAACATCCATTCACACTCTGCCACTGATTACTAAAAAAAAAAAACTGTAAAGAGTAGAGCTTAGATTTTTGGATGTGAATGATGCTATGGTCATGGAGGTGCATGCACATCACCTAATTCTGCTGTCCACCCCTGCATGGCTTCGACACCACGTGGAGCACCCCTATGAAAAAGTCTAGGCACGCCCCTGGTTTGTCTCCCACACTGGCTCTCACTGCCTGCCACTGATTTCAAGCTGAGTTGGACCTGTCGAACTCCTCTGAATGAATCAAAACCGTAAGAGTACGGCTTTGGGGTTTGGACGAGAGGCGGCAGGAGTGGTGTAAATTTTATGTCTCTAGCCCACTCAGAAGGCCGACAGCAGCAGGTTAAACACAAGAGGTTTCTCTGCTTTCTCACGTCTTTTCCTCTGAAAAATAACATTGGACTCTATGGAGGGATTTTTTGAGGTGCTGCCCTAATTAAGGGTCTGAAGCCAAAACTATAAATCTCACAGACACCACAGACACATTGTTACGACCAGGACAAAATTTCCAACGTTTTGCTGTAAAAATTATGTCGGTGGGGCGTACATAGCCCTCACAATCGCGATTTAAATATATTTTACGACAATTTAGAAGCTGCCCTCCACTCTAGGTGTGTAGTTCTCCCACTCTAGTGCACGCAATAGACACCCATGTTTACCACTAAGGGACAGCACATGACTTTTCAGGGAAATTGTGATGAAGGCCTGGATTTCTTACTTACAAAATGCAAAGCAATAACCAAGTGGAACCCCATAAAATTGTCTTGGTGTATCAGCACTGATATAAAATAGTGGTGTCAATATGGTTGAGAGGAAAAAAACATCAAAGGAGCACTGGGTTTCTTCTTTGAGCCAAGGATCCACAATACTGGGAAAATTCAAACCTCAGAAACATTGAAGGACTACAAGACACACACACACACACACACACACAAATACACACAAACACATTCACCGACTTCAGCCTGCAGACCTTCCAGCTACCGGGGGGGTTTGGTTGTTGAAGGGTAGTGACTTGCTACTCAGAGACTGACAGATTGACATGGAAACAATACATGCCAAGTCATGTCAACCAAAGTTGTCCAGAGATGTCCACAGATTTCCAAAGATGACCACTGATGTCAGAGAGAGAGAGACACCGGCAATGAAGCGACTCAAGCCGAAGTCGCCTCCATGGGATCCAGCAGATCCAAGCACCCGAGGTCCAGACAGAACCTGCAGCCACTCCTCACTGCTCAACACCTTCCATCTATCTACGAGCAGTGATATGATACATCTACTGTACATGTTCACATATTAAAGAGTTTGATGATTCGATACTAAATTAACTGGCCAAATTTAGTTTATCTAGAGAACTTAATAATACTGAATAATAAAATACTAAAACTTAGATTCAGAATAGTAAACTGCTCCACAGCCTTCTCTGATGCCTCTTAAACCCTCAACTGCTGAGCGGTGCACAAACCCTGAATTAAGTGTTGTTACCAACAGTACAACTCTTAATGTGGTTCATAGATATCAATCACTGAATCTAACTGGTCACAGTGAAATAATTAATCATTTGTTCATCCATCTTTCCTTTTTTTTAATCATTCATTCTGTTATGGTCACATTGAATTAATACCATTATTTTCTGTGACAGTAGTAGTCTGGTTATAGTTTGTCAAATAAACTTCTCATTGATAAAGAACTTGGTTATTTGATTTGTGTGTGTATATAAAGTCATTGAATCACTGTACACTAGGTCAAGAACTCCGTAGCACCCTGAGATTAAGAGACTCTATTAATTAATGTCAAATTCACAAGTTTTCCCTGTTTTAGAAAAACTGGGTGGCACCCTGATAATTTCTACTATGAAGAGTATAATACTGAGTTATACCTGAAGCTGAGTGTCACTACTGTCCTTTACCTTTTATGACAATTCATGGTTTATAATTAATGACTTAAGAGTTATTGGTTATTAATAAATTGTTTGATATTAATTAATAATTTATGATTAAATCTGGAGTATTCATGCTACACCATGCAGTAATAAACTGAATGTTTGATGTTATTCATTTTATTATTTTAAACATTTAAACAACATTTTTGAATGAATTGAATTCTTAACAATTAACAGCAACACAGAACAAAACAAATGAAACAGTTTTTTCAAAGCATGGCTTCATCATCCTCCATGATGAGGTGGAAGGGAGTCCAGGGGGTCCAGGGCATCCATGGGATCCTGGGGGTCCAGGACGTCTTGGGGTCCAGGGATCCAGGGGACCTCCTGATCTCATGCACAAGTCCACCACGGTACATCACCTTAACAGTCTTTAAGAATGTGGTTGGGACTGCAAGAGATTTATCACACATACAGTATGTAATGGGATGATGTGGCTGGTGAATGTGCCGTCAAGCACCTCCACCTTTCTGCCATCCAGCCGGACGCCCTCCACGGTGAACATGATATCAATATCTCCAAACTGAAGGACAAAAACACATTGACTTTACTGCTGCATGGACTTGCTTATGTGACAAGCAGTAATATATGAATAATAAAGTGGCCATCAATACAATGATGAAACATGTTAGTCATACAGTTTGGCGATATTGCCGTGTTCAGCATTTCACCATCTTTCAGACCATGAAATCTTCATAAATCACACTTTAACATGGGTGTCTATTGCGTGCACTAGAGTGGGAGAACTACATGCCTGGAGTGGAGAGCAGCTTCTGAATCATCTGAAAAATATTCAGAGGCTGCTCTCCACTCTCTCTCACGCTTTCAATTAAGCTGTCTTAGGGCGGAAGGCACCCTGGACAAGTCTCCACCTCATCGCAGAATAAATATAATTAATTAAATAAATATGTCACTAATAATTTAAAAAGAAATAACAATTAATAATAATTAATAAGGAACAATCACTGCTAACATTTCATGGGGGGGACACAAATGTCAAATCCTCGTCAGTGAGCTTTTGAGATTAAGGGTGGGGGCACATTCACTGCTTCCTCTGGAAATCCTGGAAACCTATTTTTCCACGCTGCCTGAGGGATGACCCGCTCTGTGTCCCTGTCGTCCAAGATTTCAACGGAGCCATCTGCCAGATATCTGATGCCCTGGACCTGAATGAATGTCACTTCTGAAATCAACTAGAGAGATAATAAGACAGATGAACCAGCCTAGTGTGATATCCAGTAAAGGTCTAATGGTAGAGGAGACATTCTGTCTACATTAATTCACCTACCTCAACCCATGACATGTTTGTTGACTGCAGGGTCAGTCCGTATGGATGGAATGGTCTTCTGTTCATATGGCTAACCTTGATTAGCATTCCTCTCTCAATTTTGGTAAGGTTGGCCTTCCTCCACAAAATGATTTTAACCTCTGAGTCCTCCTAAAACAATAAAACATATTGCATGAGCAGTGTTTATATGTGACTGAGGCACACATTGACAGAGAGAGAAAAGAAAAAGTAGGGGAGAGAGAGAGAGAAGGACATGATGACACAATAGCCCTGGACCACTAATCCTCACCCTTACCCTAACTCTAAAAACTTAGGTACTTGGTGATATCAGATCATCCAAAAAGGAGATGGGACTGTTATTTTTGAGTGACAACTTTTAGGACAAATCACATCAGTTCAATAATTCCTCACCTCTTTCAGGGTTACCATGTGATATGGCACACCTGTGCCTGTTGGTGTCTTACTCAGCTGCACTTCTTCAAGCTAAATGTAACAAGAAAAGGAAGCTTTTTAAAAACAAATGCCATAAAAACCTTAAAAAAATCAATTAGGGAATCTGTGATGTGTAAATGCAATTCATCAAACATTGTAATAATATACTGTATATGAAATGTATTTTTGGACTAATAGTGTAAGGACAAACACATTATGTTACTTACACAAGTGATCAGTCACAAATCACAAATTTGGCCACATTTTTCCCATCAGGGCCACAGGCACAGACGTTTTCGGCTGTGGCAAGAGGCCTTACTGCCCCATCTTCCACCTCCCACCTCAGCACTCTCAGTGACTCCTGTATGGCCATTACTTTAACCTGCAGAGAGGGCAGTCTCTCATAGGGCGAGCAGGGTTTAAATACAGACATGAATGCCATTCTGAAAAACAGAAACACGAAAATGTGGTTTTATGAGGCAAGGTGAAATCATTTAGGTTACAGAACAAACACAATGACTTAATAAAATGTTGTATTTTTCCCAGCAGCCTGTGGACACATAAGGAAGTGTTTATGAAGGACGTTGATTCCTACTCCAATACAGTAGGGGGCAGTATGCAGCTTTTCTGCTGGGTTGCAGTCTACCATTGAAGAAAGAAGTAGTTCTGGGGCAGCTGTGCAGAGGAACGGAGCTGCAGATGCAGGGAAGACTGAATGTTAGGTCGCTTTTCACACTGACAGTGTGAAAGCGACTTCAGTGACTATAAAGTCCTTGCTGTGACCTGAAACTGTGACTGTGTAAACGGATAATTCAATTCAACTAACAGTTCAATGGAACTGTTGCACTGAACGTAGTCTAATGTTAGTAGGGCTGCCACAAACGATTATTTTGATAATCGACTAATCACCCATTATTTTTTCGATTAGTCGACTAATCGGGTCATCACGTAAATTGAGCGTCAAACATACAGCTTATCACACCAGCATGCAGCTGCTCTTATATAACCATCATTAGCTTTCAGCTTGAAGTGTTTAAGGTATATGCTAATTAAAAATAAAGACAATTAAGATGATAATTCATTAAACCTTTAATGAAATATGCAGTTTGTAGCACAAACAATTCTTTAACTGTGTAGCATAAAGTGCAAACAGCTGAGTAAAATAAGGATAAGGCACTGGCCTAAACAAGACAAAAATAAATACCATTTTTTTTAGGTTTTTCTTTCCTTCATTTGTCTCTGGCATCAAACATCGCTACATTTAAATAAAATAGGTAGGGATCTGAAACTAAGGAATTATTCACAATAATGAAGTTTTGGTCTCACTGACTCAAATATAACAAAAGTGCATCACAGCTGTACTGAACTTAACTACGCTCTGACTCTATATAATCCCAAACTGCTCAAGGCTCTTGTTCATAGCCAGGAAAGTTAGCATGTCTTGGAGAAAGGCTTGCTCTCTTTTGAGAGCAGATGTTCCCCGCTGCAGAGAAAATCCGCTCTGATGGGGTGGAGGTTGCAGGGATGCACAGAAAAGTTTTAGCTAGCTTTGACAACGTGGGGAAACGCCCCTCATTTTCACTCCACCACTTGAGAGGATCATCCTATTTAGAGAGTGTGGCCTCTCCAAAGTACAGCCAAACTTCACTTATCACAACTTGGATTTTTCGGTCCTCCTCAGATACTCATTTTCACTGAAACTGTCTGAGTCAGACTGAAGGAGGGTTTCCAGAGCACTCTTTCCATCTGAACCGTTGGCCCTCTGCAGTCTTGCATTCTGTGTCCCAGTCGTTTTTGCTTCTTTGACAGCAAGTACTTCAACACTCCCCTGCAGTCTGATGCCATCTTCAGGAGGCAAAAACTTCAGCTTTCTGTATCTGGGGTCCAAAGCTGCAAGAATAACTGGATTTTCTTTGTCTGCTGAGATAGTGCAAATACTCCCCCATCTCTGTGTTATCCCTTTTTCTGCACTGGTAATGAAAGCTTTTCCTGAGCTTGTCTCAAACTGGCTTTGGTGTGCAGCCTGTGTCAGCCCTTTGACCACCTGTGGAAGACCTGAAATGGTTGTGTACTGCTGTCCACTCAGGTAAACAGTAGCAGTCTCAAAAGGTGCCAACCCTTGCTTCAGGTCTTCAAGCAGCTCCTACTGCTCTGGCTTCAAGTCAAAGTAGTGTTTCCCCCTTGGCGTTACCTCGTGATCTGAGAGCCTGGCAGTGAGAGGCCAGCTCTGTTCAAGGAGTCTGTCTATCATGAATGTACTGTTCCATCTTGTACTGACATCCTGATCAGTGCATTTTCTTAACATTCATTTGCTTCTGTTTCATCCTGAGCTTTGTACTAGCCAGCTCGCTTCTCATAAAGTGTTCCACTAGCTGCCTGGCAGTGCCTAGTGCTCTGCTGATGGTGGTTTCTTTGAGAGCAGTGTTGACTATGAGCTGGAGTGTGTGTCCAGCACAGCGGATAGAGGCCCATCCATGTTTTTCTTCAAGCAGTCGCATTGCTGCCACCATATTTGAACCACTGTCATGAACTTCTGCTTTTATTTTGGTGGGCAAGATGTCTCTTCCATCCATGTCATTATATGTGCACCAGTATGCCTCTCCTCAAGAGGCATGGTGGAAACGTTGAAGGTCTTCATCTTCCAATCTTCACTCAGGAAATGGCAAGACACACCAAGGTAAGCCTCTGTTGCACGACTGGTCCACACATCAGCAGTCAGAGTGAGGAAACTTTTGACACCCCTGAGGGTCTCCTTTACCTTAAAGACATGAGATGATTTGGAAGAATAGTAAGCATTAGGAATAAAATTATATACAATATTTTTTTCATTATTAACAATATTTGTCAGTTTATGCATAAAGCTTTAAATTTATTTACAAATTCAATAATTCAGTCATCAGATACAGTGAAGTAGGTTAAATATTAAACAATCAACATGTAACTAAACCAGTAAAAAGTGCCTTAACCAAGATTTATTGGTTGCTCAGTCAACAAGTTCTTAATATTATTTCATCATGACATTTGTAAAATTCTTGATTGCTGTGAGAGAGAGTGAGATCTCTATGATCTTTTAATTCTTATGTCTTTGAATGTTGCTTGTTTATTAAATCATTTAATCATTTATTTATTTTACTGTGTTACTGTTGCTTTGGCAATACATTTTAATATATTTGCCTGGTAGGTAGATATATGGTGGTGGTGTTAACTAACGTCAGCTTTAACTCCTGTAAAGTGGTTAAACCATGAAGTTGTGAGCGACTCGCTAGCTCGGTACAGCTCAGACTAACGGTCCAGCCGAGCTACTGCTGGAAGAACGGTTTAGTTTGAACAAAATTAACATTCACCTTTTTCTTCTTAGACTGGAGGGAAGCTGTTAAAATGATTTAAGTAACAGTTTACATTTTTACTGTGTGTGAACATCACTTATGTTAAGTAAGCTCACTCCTACTCTACAACGTTACAGAGCTAACAGCCGTTACTGGTCTTTAATTTTTGACATTCTTGGGTAATATAGAAACATCAAGTAAGTGAAATATATATGATTAAGCAGGCTATTTAACTTATTTCATTGGTAAAAGTTATAAAACAGTCATTATCCATTTGTTAAATGCTGATGTAATGTCAGTCACTTTCCTTGAATTTTCTTGTTCTGTAAAACAGTAGTAGTAACAGTAGTAGTTTATGAAATGATAAGTCTGGCGCATGCAGACCCTTAACCAATCACAACACAGCTGTCCCCCAGTGACGGCATCTGATTGGCTCTGTAGTTAAAGCCCCAGATGTGTTCATTCTGTTGCTAAGGCGCCAGATGTGTTCAGTCTGTAGTCCTTGAAATGACCATCCAGTTGAATCGACCCCTCTTTAAAATGGTTAATTTTCTCTAGGCTTCTTTTTAAGCATTCTTCCTCCGGTGTAAATGTATATGAATGTATGTATTGTTGTCATAAGAAAAATAGAGATGCTCTAAAGCTACTATAGACATACACTTTTGTCTTAGAGGGTCAGTAATTGTCTCCCAAGGCAAACATACTGAATCAATACAACCAGTGAGTCTGTTAATATTTTCATTTTTGCTTACAGTAGGTGGTGTGCAGTGAACACAAGAAATCACCTCTAATTGTTGTGTTGCAGCTGAACAGTGGAAGAAGTGGAGGACAACACTTCAGGTACTAGACAGTGAGCAGGTGCTACTGTCTCACCATTGTGTATTTTGAAAGAGAAGCAGCAGGACACAGCTCCACCACTGCTCCTATCCTGCTGACAACTTGTACTGTACACTTAATACTCAGCACATACTCCAACACAGTGGGTTATAGCTTGAAAATAGCTATTTTTATAAAATGCATTATATTTATCATACTGATGTTTATTGGCCCAAGTATATTGATTATCACACTTTGAAGTGGCTCTGTGATCTCATGTGTTTCTGTCTTTACCAGAATTCCACTTGAACAGTAAAGGTAATTCTGCAAAACATTTATTTCCAGAAAACATGTTTATAATGGGATGTTTCATAAACTAAGATTAGATAAGCCTTTATTTGTCCCACAGATGGGATAATTTGCATTGCATACAGCAGTAAAATGGATAGAGTAACATTACATGTAGGGCCTATAAAAACTAAGAATAATAATATAAGTAGAAAAAAAACACGTGGGAAAAACTATGGCATCATACATACAATAAGTGAATAATAGTAAGTGAGTATCTAGTCATTATATATACAACATAACTGACTAAAATGAGTGGACAAAAAATACTGAACACAATGAAGCAGTGTCATAAAGATAGCATAGTGAATGGTATGGTGAAAGAAGTGAAATTGCACATAATAGATGAGAAACAGTGTGTATATATGTATATAAAAGAATATTGCACAAGGCTATTTAGTGGGAATGCTGTTCAGCAGTCCCATTATTGTTATCCTTTTCTTTATTCAACTACTTCAACAACAACAACAACAACTAATATTTCTTCCGTACGTTTTTTGGACTTTAACTACTTCAGCATACTTTCAGCTACAGAAACCATTCAACTATCAAACTATTCAGCTTTTTCAGGACATGTGTGCTATATCTTTCCTCATTTCAACTCTTTATATTTTTTAAAATATTCAGCTTTATTCACATAGTTTTTTAACAATGCAACTCAATGAAGACTAGAAAATGCATTTCCTGCTGAAAATGCGTGGGAATGCTGATAGCTGAAGCTATGCTGCTCGTGCTGAATGCTGCTTTGCTTAAGCTAATCTGCTAATGCTGGCTTGAATGTTGCAGGAAAAATGAATGTATAATTTAATTCAATTTAAATGTCAAATGTTGAATTTTAGAATTACATTTAAAAGTTGAATATTGAAAATCTGTTAATTTAAAAGTTGAAAATTGTAGAATTACATTTAAGTTGAATGTTGAAAATTTGTGAATTTATTTGAAAAGGTGAATGTTGAAAATTTTAGAATGAAATTTAAAAGTTGAATGTTGAAAATATTTGAATTTAAGTTAAAAACTGAATGCTGTTAAAGAATTAATAAGTAAAAATTGGATGACTATGATTTAACTAATCTATTAATGCTGAGTTTAATCTGTTTGAATGGAGAAAAGTTGGATAAATAGTTGGAGATGTATGAATGACTATGATCTGTGTGAATATCATTGATAGTTTTCAGATTAAAATTAAAAACAAACACACTTGACCTTGTTTCCTGTGAAGATTAAATCAGAGTTTGCAGCTTTTATTTTGAAAGGATAGCCACAGCTTCCTGTGAGGAAACAGTTACCCCTCTGGAGTTTGGGGCTTTTATTTTGAAAAACGAGTCCAATTCAGAGCAGTTAATCCTTTGTGTGTGTGTGTGTGTTTGTTTGTGTGATTGATACTGTCATCAATCACACAATGATGCTGTGTTGATGGAGGTGCATGCATATTACCTAATTCTGCTGGCCACCCCTGCATAATTTCAACACCCCTTGGGCCAGGGCCACCCCTGTGAAAAAGTCTAGACACGCCCCTGGTGTGTCTACCATACACATTAAATGTGTGCCTGTCCAAGACTCATGTTGCAAACGCACACACCGAAGCATGCACAAAGTTTCCTGTGAAGATTACGTAAGAGTTCAGGGCTTTTATTTTGAAAGGACAGTCATAGCTACAGCTTCCTTTGAGGAAACAGCTTCCCCTCTGGAGTTTGGGGCTTTCATTTTGAAAAATGAGTCTGATTCAGAGCAGTTAATCCTATGTGGATCCCCCACCCGACACGCTCCAACATCCATTCACACTCTGCCACTGATTATAAGCTGACCCGTCGAATTACCTCTCGTTAAAAAAAACCTGTAAAGAGTAGAGCTTAGATTTTTGGATGTGAATGATGCTATATTCATGGAGGTGCATGCGCATCACCTAATTCTGCTGTCCACCCCTGCATAGCTTCGACACCACGTGGAGCACCCCTATGAAAAAGTCTAGGCACGCCCCTGCTCCGTCTCCCACACTGGCTCTCACTGCCTGCCACTGATTTCAAGCTGAGTTGTACCTGTTGAGCTCCTCTGAATAATTCAAAAATCGTAAGGAGTACGGCTTTGGGGTTTGGACGAGAGGCAGCAGGAGCTCGCGACGATCGCAGTGGTGTAAATTGTATGTCTCTAGCCCACTCAGAAGGCCGACAGCGGCAGGTTAAATACAAGATGTTTCCCTGCTTTCTCACGCCTTTTCCTCTGAAAAATAACATTGGACCCTATGGAGGGATTTTGGGAGGTGCTGCTCAAACTATAAATCTCACAGACACCACAGACACATCGTTACGACCGGGATGAAATTTCCAACGTTTTGCTGTAGAAATTATGTCAGTGGGGTGTACATAGCCAACAATTTAAATATGTTTTTCATACATTCAGAAGTTGCTCTCCACTCTAGGTGTGTACTAATCCCACTCTAGTGCACGCAATAGACACCCATGTTAAACTCTGATTTTTTTTTTTAAGTTTCCATGGTCTGAAAGAAAGTGAAATGCTGAAGAAACTATACATTTTGTGAAAAAAAATGATGATTATGAAGACGTAGTCAGGTAAATCTGCTGCATTTTGAAAGTTGAATGGAGTTTTTAGGTGAAAGTATGGTGGAAATAGTGTCATTTCAAAAAGGTGTAAATTTGAAGATTTTCTTCGGTGAGTTGCATTGTTGCAAACAGAACATCCTGTTAGTTAGAGAGGTGGCTTGTTTGAATGCAGCACTTGACCTCTTTTGTTTTGTCAGCTGCTATGACTACATAACCTTACTACATCCCAACTTAACTCCTCCCTCTCTGTGTCGGTGTCATTGGTTTGGAGTAGTTGTGGCTGTCTTGTTTACCACCTTTCTGAATTTATAAATATGATGCTCTATAAGATTATATCAAATTAACAACAAATTAAATTACTCTTAGTTGAGCTGGGCCCAGGCACACAAGTGGTAAGTAACATGAAGAAATGCAGTGTTTATTTCCTCTGTTCATTGAGGAGGTAAACAGGCTGATGACTGTCCATGTGTTTGTCTGTTTCTCTTCTGTGTGAGCAAACACCTTTAAAGGCCAACAGGTCCTGCAGACAGAAGAAGTCCAGCAGCACAGTTCCTCACTGCTGGACTCAAAGATCCTGATGTGTCTGGGCCACGTGGAGACGCCACACCAAGAGGCCTCTGCTTCACCTTCAAACCGCCTGCTCCTGTGCCTGGTATCTACTGTTTAATTATTTCAATGCTGCAAGTGACTTCCAGTGATACACTCCATTCTGACCAGTTCATGTCATCTCTGCCTTCCTCTGCTCTGTTAGAGTTCCTACTGAAAGGTGAAGGCAGATCCATGTGACTGAAGCGAGGCCATGCTGACAGAGGAGCCTGGACAACAGGACAACCAGACAGCGGTGTGGACCTGGAGCTGGACCCAGTCATTCTGTAAGTGAACTTTACTATCCATACTTTATGCATAGCTGAAATAATAACACATGTGCACTTGTACACCTGTCATAACCTTTGTTTTGTGTTTGTGCTCTAGTGCCTTCCATCCATGGCAATCAGAGATGAAAGGGGACTCCAGCAGCACTGGGACTCTACGTCTCCACTGAACAAATCTCTGGACCTGGACCTGGTATGTGACTGTGTTTTTCTCTGTCAGACCAGACTTACTGGTTCAGCGTGACTCTTTAAACTGTCAACAAACAGAAAAACATGTTCACACAGCAAACTATTGTGGAATAATGTCCATCTGCATCACTGCTGTTACAGTTCTCTCTCCTGTCCTCACATCACAGAACCAGAACCTCATGGAACAATCCCGATACCGACACCTGGGCTGAGCGTATCGGTCGATACCTGATATCAATCCGATACTATTGATGAATGAATGAACCGTATACCTTGCCATGTGAGCGAAGGCATCAGGGTTGACGTAAACATTTAGCTTTGTTTAAAAAAAGGTAACAAATTAACACAGATATAAATATACTTTATTTATATATGAACAAATAAAGTGTACATTAGCAGCAAAAAGAAATAACACTTCCATGTAAAGTGCACTGCAAACATATTTTAAAATGTGATATAAAATATAGCATGTTGCTATATGACTTGATTTTATTCAACAATACTGTAGGTAGCGGGATTGCGGCGGGGGGAGCGGGGCTGCGGCGGGGGGAGTGGGTTTGCAAAATTAGATTAATTGCACAGCCCTGTGATGTCATAACCGGCGTTGCAAACATAGAATTGAAGTGACTGGATCGGTATGCTGGATCGTCCTCATTCATCAGATATCTGATCCAGCTAATTAGTCAATATCGGAGCCGATATCTGATTCCAGTATGAGATCGGTGCATCTCTAGTACTGAGGTACAGAGTATGGTTTATGGCTATGCAGTACATTCCATCCAGAGCTTAATGTGTTCACAAGTTGAATGCTTCTTACCTTTACCCAGTGTTGTGCAAGTTACTGAAAAATAGTAACTCGATAGAGTTAACAGTTACTTCATTCAAAAAGTAACTCAATTACTTTACTGATTACTCACATAAAAGAATAAGGCTTTACTGTTAAAAGTAACTTTATAGTTACTCATAGGACCCTGGGGAGTGAGAGTGCCTTATGGTGTGTTCATTGGAAGTCAGAACTTGGAGCTCAGATCAATGTAACCTCAAAGTTTAGTGCTCCCAGCTCTTCCTTACAGATGTACAAAAAATCATGTAGCTACTGTTTCTGTAAGTAGCAGATAGCATGAATTCCATATCAGGTTGGTTCGTCCAACTTTCCGAGTTGGAGATCCAACTTCATGGGGGTTCTTATTTAAATTTTGACTTGAACATGGAAATTCCGACATTTAAGTGAAGGCACCATGAGCTGCATCACTCAAACACGGGGCTCCCAGTGCTGCTGCAGTGACATTAATGCTCTGTTTTACCGGCGATGGTTGTTGCCTTATGCTGGGAAAGTGGAGGGACAGATCATTGTCTCTAACATAAACATTCTTGCATTTAATTTCAATGAGCGAGAAGTAGTGCTGGCACTCCCAGTTTGAGAACGCTACCTTTGAATTTCTCTGGCTCATCTTCATTATCACTGTGCCACCTCACATTCTCAGTAACGGCATCGGCATTGCAACGATGGGAAAAGCAATTAATTAGATTACTCGTTACTGAAAAAAATAACGCCGTTATACTCTAACTCCGTTATTACCAACACTGCCTTTACCTTTGTTTAGAACAACACATAGTAGCGTTACGTTCCTAATAATCACCTCTGCTTTAATTCTCCAGTCTGTTGTCATATAAGTAAAGTTTATCATATCAAAGGTCAGTCGTTGTTGTTTAACTGGTTAATTAATTTCAATTCAATTGATTTTCAGTGTTTTCTATCATATTGATGTTTGGTGTCGTTCTACAGCTGAGAGTGAGAAACCTCCAGACAGAGAAGAACTAATAAAGTAAAGCAAAGCAGTAATAGCTTTAAAATAAGTTAAGCAAAAAATGTAACTTTAGATAACTTCAGATGGCAGTGACCTGTCTAACCCACACACTGGACCCTCAACAGAGACCATAAAACTACAAACAAGACAGCTTCAGTGCTGATGTGATCTGAGGGTTTGATGCCCCAAAGACTGAGACATGCTGCTCTGCTGTCAGGATGGTCACCACAGGCCAAACACCTCATGCCATGATGAAACAGCCTCTCCAGACCTTCAAACGCCTCCAAATACGACTAAAGACTCTGAATTCTGCATCCAGACCATCTCTCCTCCTGTTCTGCTCCTCTGCCCTGAAACAAAGTGAGAGGCAGCTCCACTGTCCAGACACAGGCTGCAGAAATGACTTCAGCCTCCATGAATAACCTTCAAGAGAAGGAAAGACTGTTAATAGAAGACGCAGTGAACTGGTACGATGCCAGCAGACCCTCAATCAACAAAAGGGGGATTGAAGAAACGGCACAGTGACTCACTGCACAGAAAAGAGAGAGACAGAGAGATGGAGATGGAAACCATGTCAGCCGACCATGTTCAAAGATGATGAAGCGACTCAAGCTGAAGTCTCCTCCGTGAGATCCAGCAGATCCAAAAGGCCAAAGTCCAGACAGAACCTGCAGCCACTCCTCAGCAACACCTCCATCTGTTTACGAACAGTGATATAATACATCTGCATTTTCAGATGTTAAAGAGTCTCGATGACTAGACCACTAAATTATAGGCCAGATTTAGGGCTAGAGGACCGATTAATACTAGATCTATACAACAAAGTCAGAATATTAAACTGCTCCACAATCTTCTCTGATGACTCTTAAACTCTCAGCTGCTGCACAAACCTGAACTAAATGTAGTTCACAACAGTTCAACTGTTTATTTGGTTAATAATAGTTACTGAATTGAGCTGGTCACATTGAATTAATATCATTTATTCACTCATCAAACTCTCCTTTCGTTTAATCATTTATTCTATTATTTTCTGTTAGTAGTTTGGTCATGTAGTGTGAAGCAGAGTGATGAATGTCATCACTCTGACTTAGACTTACTGTGGCGCATTCGTCAGAGGACCGTGTTAAGGCGGAAGCAGCAGCAGTAAAGTCAAGTCATAATTTATTCATAGCACATTTAGGAAGACAGCAATCGATCAAAGTGCTGTACACAGGATACATAAAACAAATAACTAGAATAAAATAAAAGCACCAAAATTAAAACAGTGAAATAGGAACAGTAATAATGAATAAAATCATTTGGACATGTTTGGCTTGTCAGATTAAAAAGACTGTACTGTAGTTTGAATGTGATATTTATCAACTTTCCAATGATATAATGATAAACCAAAAATGAACCAATGAATACATTTTAACAGCACAGCAGAAATGTCCTTTATGTGTCCCTGCAGGAGCCAACTGTTCCCAGCTTCCATAAATAATGACCAGCTCCAGATTAAGATTTTTTTTAATTAAAACTGTCACTATAATTACACATTCATACACATAAAATAATAAAACATTAATATATGTAATTCAATAATATAATAAAAACTAATCATAGCATGTCATTAAAATAACAATCATATAATTTTTACAATTTAATTATTATTTACAATTTAAATAAAAAAATCAATTAATATTAACTGAGTCTAACTAATAATAATAATAATAATAATAATAATAATAATAATAATAATAATAGTAAACAGTTGACATCTAAGGCAATAAAAATAAAAACTAATTATAAGTCATTAAAATAACTAATTATATAACTTAATAAAATTAATATATGTAATTCAATAATATAATAAAAACTAATCATAGCATGTCATTAAAATAACAATCATATAATTTTTACAATTTAATTATTATTTACAATTTAAATAAAAATCAATTAATATTAACTGAGTCTAATCGTGCACTTTGAGATTTGTATTACAAATGTAAAGTGCGGTATAAATAACATGTATTAATAATGATAATAATAATAATAATAATGATAATGATAGTAAACAGTTGACATCTAAGGCAATAAAAATAAAAACTAATTATAAGTCATTAAAATAACTAATTATATATTTTAATAAAATTAATATATGTAATTCAATAATATAATAAAAACTAATCATAACATGTCATTAAAATAATAATCATATAATTTTTACAATTTAATTATTATTTTCAATTTAAATTAAAACCAGGCCATTTAATTTAGCGTCTAATCATCAAACTCTTTAATATCTGTAAGATGTATATGCAGTATATCACCATTCCTGGATGGATGGGAGTGAGGAGTGGCTCACCCCCCCCATGCAGTGGAGAGGATGAAGACCAGAACTTGACTGACTGAAGGACTGAAGAAGAGTAGAGAGAGCACTCAGACCAGCTGAGGCTTTTTATGATCTTTGTTGAAGGTCCAGTGGGGGTGTGACCACTGGTCCCTCCCCATCCACCAAGTTAACTGAGATGATATTCTTTTAACTTACTTAATGTTAATCCTGCTTTGTTTTACTTTATTAAAGTCTCTCTATGTGAAAGCTCCCTCTCTCAGCTGTAAAATGACACCAAGCAACCTATAGTAGGAAACCACAGAACAAAACTTGACCAATTGAATCGAAATTCATCAACAAATTAACCAACACAGATGGCCAGTCGTAAAACTTAAGTCTTTAGCACTTAGGTGCCAGGTAGTGTCAGGGTCCTGGAAAATACTGAGAAAGTTACAAAATGTCTCCATTATAAGAAAGGTCCATTATTTTATACTCAATTTATGCTACAGGTGGGTCTGAAAATTAGCATAAACCAGCCCCTGCTGCTGTAGAGGTATGAATACACTCAGCACACATTACAACTACAGTCTACAGTTAGCCAGTTAGCTGAGTTAGCCGCTTGAGTTAGCAGCTGAGTTAGCAGCAGAAACTTCTCAGACATAGCGTCCATGTTTCTGGTCAAGGTGGTGACTTTGATTGACAGGTGACACTTGGTAGTGGGCGGGGTTTCACTGAACTCGGCGGGAACGCCCATCAGTTTGGCAGCAGAGGAAAAGCATTAATACCACTCACAGCACACACGAGGCTACCCATCTTTCTTGGTGAAAAACTGGGTTAGAGATTGACATCCTTTCTTTTGTCTTTCATCTCTCTCTTTTCTCTCTTTCCTTTTTTGAAAACCAGATTTTGGTTTACTAAGTGACATTTTGAACACTGCAGCTCTGGTGCATAATAAGTGCTACTTAGGACTGTCACTGATAAGGCAGGACCAAACCATTTCATGTAGCTACGGGGGGTTGGTCAATATGGATGGGTATTTTTGGTCAATGGGGATATTTAACTTTTACTGCCCAAAACACATAAAAACAAAGAGATAATTAATTTCATTGTTACATTTAAAATACAGTATATATACTCAGTGATGATGGTTGAAAAATTTTATATTGGTGTTAATATATTTTTTGGGGTCCCTGTCAGTCGTGGGCCCTTGGAATTGTCCTAAATTTTCTCCCCTATACGGTGCCCATGGATAGAGCCAGGCGGCTGAGAGTTAAACAGTGCATGCTGCAGCCTTCACTGGGCTGGTGAAGGTGAGGAGAGCCAGGAGAGACCTGAGGAGCTCATAACAGCAGATGGAGACAGAGTTACTTCTGCAATAAAGTACACCAAAACACATAGTCTAATTTGTCCATTTAACACCACTTTAAGATTTGAAAAGAAATGGAAAAAGTAGAAATTATTCTAGTTTTATATTTGTTTCATAATTGATATTTGTTCCTTAATTTTGATGTGTTTCTAAAGGTAACTGAAACAGAATGTGTTTGAGATTTATTAATTCTTTATTTAACTTGATCTAATCTACTATTCATAATGTTTGTCATTCGCCTTTGATTTGACATCAGATCCAAGAGTCGAGTTAATGAGTGAATACTTAATAAATTAATCTTTACAATGATTGAAAGGGTTTGATAACGTTCACAATATTGAATGAAATAACGTCTGACATCCACCACACCTGTCCACAGTGTCTGCCTGCACACTCGTCTTTTTTGTCCGTCTGTTAGTTTTTCTACTTTCATATGGTTGCAGTAGCTTCAATAGCTTTGACATTTAGCCTCCTACAGCCTCTTAAAGACAGTAATGTTAGCCATGATCTACAACGTCCCTCACCTTCAGTCTCCCAGTGTCCTTGAACGCCTCAGCTGTAATTCTGCTGTGTCACTTCGGAGCTGCTTCACACTCTGAGTCTTAGAGAGGTAAGTGTTGTCTCTCTCAACAGATAACTTTTTAACAGTAAATAAGTGGTAAAAATGAATTGAAAACACAGGATCAGTGGTTTAAATCAACAAAAATATGTTGTGATAACTGGTGTGCTTCAAACCTCAAAGCAGCATTTCTATTCCTACTTTGTTAGCTAATGTTAGCAATGCTGCTAACGGTCGCTAACGATAACATTTGCTAGGTTAGTCAACAAAAAAAGAGTCTGAACTTTTTTCCCACTAAATAAGAACTGTTGTCTTGTTCACTCTCTCACTCAGTTAAGTAGGATATGGAAGCAAATCTGTCCCATAATTCAAATTAAAATGCGTTAACAGAAATGCTTTTTCATTTATAGCTGCATTTTTTGACTCATCAATAAAATAAATCAGTAATAAATCAATTTGAATTCGCAATCCCACAGGAGAGTAATGTCAGCGGCCTCTGACTGCCCTCAGTCTGACTGACCGTGCTACGCAACTAATACGACAGGAGGCGGTGTGCATATTCAACACTGGAGCAAGAAGAGAGACAAGAGGAGAGTGAGAAGGTCATGTTGGTACCATAGACTGTGTGGTGTATGTCAGAAACAGCAGGAACTTCCCCACCATGTTGAAATCTGTGCCACAGCTGTGAGGGAGGCCACAGCTGCCCTGGAACGGCAACAAAATCAACTGCAAACAGCAGGTTTTGACTCAGGTCTTTCTCTGACCACGTTGTCAACAACAACAAAAACAACAACAACACTTTTACCTTCTGATCGCCATGACGCTCGAAGTAAGATTTCAAGCTTGCAAGCTAACATGCAAGTAGCTGCAGGTCTGATTTATTGTCAATGAAATCATTACAGCTCAAGACACATTTTGTGCGTCTGTTGCATCGTAGCCACCACAATATTATCATATGCGGCTAAAGGGCGAGAACATACTTGTGAGGCTTTTCTTTGTACACTGTCTTCACTCACACATACATATTCATGTGAAAAATGGGCGTTACTTAAGCCTGAAAATCTGGTCTACGTAGCCTGTTAATGTGGATCATGGGCGCATGTGTGGACATCTCTATGCATTCTGCTGTATACATACTGTATGCTGTTACCAATCCATTTCTGCACTTCTAGCTTTTTAATATATGAACTGGTGCCAACACTTCCTCTTGACCAATATATTATTATAATTTATAATAATAACAATTATGATAATACAATCGTCATTACAATTTTTAAGTTATACACTTCTCATGCTTGTATGGACAGTTAAAAGTGGCTATCAAATGACCTATTTAAAGGTACCAGAATACAGGAAAAGACATCTACTCTCTTAGAACTCCTCTGGTGAGGATCAATTCCTCCCCCTGAGACCTTGTATACTTTTCATAGATATATTGACACTACTATTAATTCAGCATGATCCTGATCCCACCATCAATGTTATGGGAATTCCATAATTTAAATTTCATTATGCTATCTTGCTGTTGTGCCTTCATTTTAATTTCTAAACAAAAACTATCCACACTGTAAAATGTAATTGTATATCTTCCTTAGAATAATAAGTTCCCTTAACTCATTTCAGCTTACTCTGTTGACTCTACTCACTTAAATTTAGTATAGACAACTTTCAAATGAGGCAAGTAAACAAACTTGTCGGCTGCAAGTTACCTTTACTTAATAAGTATGAGTGAGTAAGAAGCGTCTGGCAGACTCGGCAGTTTCCGGCAGTATTCGGAATCTCTCGTCGAATACGCATGCGCAGTTGCTCACACCAACAGAGCGGACTCAGAAAGCGGGCTGACACGAGAGACGGTTGATGCACAATGTTACGGTAAGTTCATCTGGTTTTAAACGTAGCAAACGTTTAGTCGGTATTTTTGTCGTGTAATTTATCAGTTAGTTAAGTTTGGAAGTGAACTTTATATTAAGCTGACGTTTAAAGTTCAACGTTAGCATCTGAAGCTAAAGCTAGCGTTAGCATGTGAACGCACAAGTTAACGTTAGCATGTAAACGCTCAAGTTAACCAGCCGTCCACGTAATGATAACGTTACACGTGCAGAAATGTTACGAAGGGTACCAGAGGGTTTAATGAGAAGTTTGGATATTTTCCATTCCAAACATATTAATTAAGGCAAGTGTCATACTTTTGAATGAAAGCGTGTAGAGCAACTACCAACTCTTTTCATTACAGACTAATTTGTTGAGTGATTTATTTTCTGCATTAAGCAATTGTTTTCTCTTGAAAATTGTATAGAAAAAAATCTCACTACTTCCTAAAAACCCAACATGACATCCTCACATCTGAAACCATAATATATGTTCACATTTATGATGTTTGGGGGCAGGGGGCATTATGAAAATTATATTCTGTACAGCTCTAATAACATTTTAACTGATTGGTTTTGTTTGTTTTGTAGGTTTCTGAGGCCAGACATCTAGCTATGCATTGGAAGTGTAAGTACTGCATGTTTTCTTCTGAAAAGAGGGCTCAACTATTCAAGCACTACCGCTTAAAACATGGAAGCTATGCCAGAACTACTCCAATTCCATGCCTCCACACAGATTGTCTGTGTTCATTCAAGTCATTTAATGCCCTAAAAGTGCATCTAACAAGAAATCACTCATATGAAGTACATGATGGACAGACGAGTGGAGCTGATGAAATTCCTGTGATATTCCATTGTCCCCTTTGCACTTTCAAAGAACCCTGCACAGAACAAATTTTTTTTTCCCATTTGCGCCAACATCTTAAAAATAAGGAAACTGTGAAGTGTCCATATGAAAACTGCATTTTTAGAGCAATGTCTACTCAACATTTAATTCTCATAAAAGCAAAGAGCATCGGCTTCCCAGTCAGAAGCATTTGAAGCCTGACATTGCCTTGCGCGGCACACCTCCCGATTCAGATCCAGACGTGTCACAAGATGCACAAGAAGTTGAGGATTTTTCTAGTGATCCTACAGACCAAGATGAAAATGAAAAAGGTCAAATTGAAAGTTTGGATCACTTACAATGTCAACTTGAGCATAATTTAGCCTCACTCTTTCTGAAACTGCAGACAGTCTTGCATTTATCTGATATGGCAATACAGGAGGTGATTCAACATCTAAATCAGCTTGTTCTTCTCTCAGAGCCCCTTTTGCATAATGCCATTCAGAAAATTCTCAATGATCATGGTGTCAGTGACAATTCAGTAGTGAGAAAGATTGTGAATGCTGTCAAAGAGAATAACTTGTTCCTGAAAATGACTGATGCTGGCCAGTCACTCTCCACGGCTAGTAAAAGAGCCTCATATTTTCAGAGAGAATTTCCTTTGGTCATGCCAGTTGAATACAAGCTTGATAAAGACCTACAGTCAGTCTCTTATGTGCCAATTTTGAAAATGTTACAAAAACTATTAAACAGACCTGATGTTCTGGATAAAATTGTCACACATGAGTGCACCGTAGATGGGTTCAACACTTACAGAGATGGCACACACTATCGTGGGAATGATTTTTTCAAGACTGAGACCTTAAGGATTGCGCTTGGCCTTTACATTGATGAGTTTGAGATCGCCAATCCTCTGGGCACCTCTAAAAAGAAACACAAACTGTGTGGTATTTATTGGGTTCTTGCCAATCTTCCCTCAAAACATCGCTCCTGTCTCCACTCCATTCAGCTGGCAATATTATGCAGAGCAAGTGCAATAAAACAGCATGGCTATGCAGCTGTCCTTCATCCACTTCTTCAAGACCTGGTGACTCTTGAAAAACACGGTGTCTACGTTGAGCAGTTAGGCGAGTGTGTGAAGGGAACTGTGCTGTATGTGTCAGCCGATAACCTGGGTGCTCATTCTTTTGCTGGCTTTCAGGAGAGTTTCACGGTGGAGCACCCCTGTCGATTTTGCATGGTGAAGCGGAGTGACATCCAGGAAAGGGAGGTCCGATCAGGAGGATTTGAGGGGAGAACCTGCCAGGAGCATGACAGGCAAGTTTCTCAAGTTTTGGAGAATCCCAATCTTGTAAAAGTGTATGGTGTGAAGGGCCCTTGTGTTTTAAGCGACAATTTGGAACATTTCCACACTGTCTCTGGGTTTCCACCTGACATAATGCATGACCTCTTGGAAGGTATCATCCCTGTTGAGATGTCTTTGTGCATTAATGACTTGATATCCAAGAAGTACATCACCCTTGAGTCCTTGAACAAAGTCATCAAACAGTTTCCCTACAAATTCACCGACAGGACTGATCAGCCTCAGATTATCCCAGCCACCTTTGCTTCCCGAGGTACGGTTGGTGGTAATGGCCACGAAAACTGGGCTCTCACAAGACTTCTTCCACTCATGATTGGTTTTGATGTCCCAGAGAATGATCCAACATGGGAAATTTTAATGCTTTTAAAGGACATCTTAGAACTGTCAGCATCATTCAGACTAACAGAAGATGCTCTTGACTTCCTTGATGCAAAGATCTCAGAGCACAGAGGTTTACTTTTAACAGTATTTCCTCACTTCACATTGCGCCCAAAGCACCATTTTGTGGAACACTATCCACAGTTAATGAGGATGTATGGGCCACTCAGAGATATGTGGACAATGCGCTTTGAAGGAAAGCATAAATTCTTCAAACAAGTCATTCGCAACACAAAAAACTTCAAAAATGTCCCACAAACTCTGGCTGTCCGGCATCAGAGAATGATGGCATACCATGTGGACTCCTCCTCATTTTTCAAGCCATCTATCCAAATGGACAAGGTGACACTTTCTTTGGTTTCATCTTTACCTGGGAATATTCAGAACTTGTTGAAACAGAGGTATGCATCTCAGAACACGTTCCTTGCAGCCTCATCTGTGAGTGTTGATGGCATCAAATACAGTCCAGATATGATTGTGTCTGTTGGTGCTTGTTCATGCCTACCTGAGTTTAGGCAAATTCACAACATCCTTGTCATTAACAGTGACATTTTATTTCTGTGCAAACATATGACATCATGGTATAATGACCATCTGCGTTCTTATGAGCTATGCAGTCATTTGTCACCAATGTCTGTCAACATGCTGTCTGATCTGAATGACCCTTTTCCTCTGGCAGCCTACAGAATCAGGGGCAAAACATTTGTCACCCTTAGACATTATATTTTGTGCTAATTAGATGCTGAAAATTTTGATGTCAAGTGTCATGAAGTAACAAAAACAATTTTTTAATCCTCTGTAGAATCACAACGAACAATGGAAATGAGGACTACACTAAGAATAATTGTCCATGACAGTGACATCAGGAAAGTTACACTCACTGGGAAACCACAGACACTTGACTCACTTGTTGAACACCTTGAAGAGAAGCTGGGCCTTCTGTACAAATTCTCCCTGCAGTATGAAGATCCTGATTTTAATAATGCCCTTGTCAATCTCACTGACATTACTGACCTGCCTGACAAACCCACGCTGAAGATAATTGCTCTGGTTCCAACCCCTGCACCAAGCACTGCCAGCACAGATGACACGGAGATCCTCTCTGTTTCCTCCTCTGAAAGTCAGACACCCCTTGCTCGGTCTCCATGGCCAGACACCTTTGAAATTCCCTATTTTCCTGTGGACATTGAGTACAGACTACGGCAGGGGAATCTTCTGTATATGAGAGACAAGGCATACCTGCAAGTACCTAGAGACATGAAGCATGAGATTCTTGAAAAACTTGCAGAGGCAATTTACAGCTTCAAGGCATATCCCTCTGATCAAGAATTCAATGATGTTGCAACTGCACTGATTCAAAAACATCCATGCCTTACTGAACCAGGCTCAGTGAATGGATGTAACGGCTGGAAAAATAGCCTCAAATTCAAAATGGGAAACTACCGCACCAAACTGCGTCGAGCTGGATGTTCAGATGTGGCTGCAAATCAAGGGAAGAGAAAAGGCCAAGTTCCACAGAGAAGCGTCAAAAGACCCAAGCGGTTTGAAGTCAATTTTCTACCCAACTTCCCTGATGGTGAAGATGAGACCAGTATGGAGTCCAGACGAAAGGAACTCGTAGAGGAAATGAAGAAACGTCATCCAACTGCTGCTCTGGTGACCAAAATGATGGACACTACTTTTGCCTTGAGAAGACAAGAGTTGGTGAACATGGAGCCTCCAGTAAAGGACATAATGAAAAGGTGGCCAGCTCTTTTTACAGAGAGTCAGGTAATTTAAAACTCTCCCTAGCTTTTATCCATTTATGTAGGTCCAATATGATCACATCTTGATTTCTAATTTGTCATACTTTTTCTTTAGATTCTGGCAGAGTTCTGTCGCTTGTCAAGCAAAAACTTGAATACAGAATTCTTCAAAGAACTTGACAAATACACGCCTCGCTTCTTCGAGATCTTCATGACCAAGGGGGGAGGTGTTGGCCAGAAACTTCAGAAGTATCTGCAACAGGTCACATCAGAGGCAAGTATCTCAGATACAATTTTTTGTTGTTTTTATCATGATGGGAAACAAAAAATGCAACCCCATTGTGTATGCAGAGCTATTTTTCCTTTACTACAGGAGTGATATGTGTGTGAATTTTTTTTTTTTTTTTTTTTTTTCTCTCTCTCAGAGTACAGATGTTACTGCAAAACGAACAGCAGTCCTCCGTGGCCTTCCTGTCATTCTTGGAGATGAGAGTGGAGATTTCTTCATGACGTGCTTTGTAAGTCGCCTTTATTACTTTTTATGAGTTTTTATGTCCACTCTTTGTACCCTCTCAAAAAAGTTACAAATTTACCCTTAAGGACATAAATGTTCCCTTGAAAAAACTAAAAATTAATCTCATTAATATTTTTCTGAGATGTTTTTTTATAGATCTCTCAGCCTACCATTCTGTTCTTTTCAAAAATACAAAATATTTATTGGCAATTTATTTAGTTGTTACTGTGGAATGTACTTTTTCAGTTTGTTTGAATCTAACTAAATAAACTGCAATTTACGTATGATCCCAAAAAATAATCAGTGAATAGTAGATTACTAAAATAATTTAACTAAACTAAAATAGTTTGTGGCAGCCCTAATCCTCATGAATGAATTAAACAATCTGTTAATTATTTATGCATGTGCCATATTTACTTGAATGTCTAATATCAGAATGTAGCTTACTTTCAGTGGCTGTCTTGTGTTTTCTGATATGTAATTGATGCTGTATTGCTGCTATTGGTTTTAGGACAGCGATGACTCATGCTTTTCTCACATCACCATTGGAATCCTGACCATCATTCCTGAGGATGAACCCATGTCCCCTGACTCACTGCAACTTCAGTCTTCAGGTACCGCAATAATTTTGGAAGGAAGGCTTGTGATGGATGACCTTGGTAATCTTCCACATGCCATGTGTTTGCTCTTTGGACTCATTTATGCCCTGAATTTGGAGTATCCTCAACAACTGAAGAACACCTTTGACTTCATCCAAAGGGTGCTTCTCTCACTTGGACATAAGTCACTGAAACCAAAAATACAATCACTTAAAAATATTCTCATGCAGTGAATGTAATCACAGTGTGAAAGCGATGTGACATTGGGTCACATTGAAACCTTTACCCTTATCGGAAAGGTGATTTTTATGTATTTTATTTTATTTTTTTTCTTTCTTAAATCCTTTTCTGTGAGAGGGAGTCTTATTGCCCTTTCAACCACTGAAGGGTTTTATTTTCTTATGGAGAAATGTGAACACTATTCTTTTTTTAAGCTTTTGTTTTCCATTTTGTGACATGATTTGTTCTTTAGCTGTTTATCTCTGACTTAAAGGACAACGCAGATTTTTTTGCAATCAGGGCTTCAATTCTGATGTTAACTGAAGTGTACTGCTCATCCATGTTACTTTTTGGCAGTTGGGCCATTACTTTGGGCTCCAAATCACCAAAAAGTAACATGGGTGAGTAGTACACTTCAGTTAACATCAGAATTAAAGCCTCAATTGCAAAAAAAAGGCAGCATTGTCCTTTAATATCTGTTGAAAGTCAATGTCTAGTGCAGTTCTAAATTCACTCTACTAAGAATTTAAAACAAAGCTCTGAGCAGTTTTTAGCCAGAGCTGTCTCAAACATCAGAGTTACAGTTGCAGATTCAGTTAAAATGCAATAGTCATGCGATAAGTGGCTTTGAAACAGAGTTGAGCTATAATTAGATAGATAAAGATAAATGTTATACCCTGTAATTGACTATTAAGTTCGAAGTTCACACGATAGTCAACAGATATATAAGCAGGGAGTCTCAGAGTTTTAATGAGTGAGGAAGGTAATGTATCACTTTTAAGGTTAGTTTTTATATTACATACATAACCTTCTCGTGATTTTACATGTTTTTATGACTTTATGGCAAGTTCCTGCAATTTTTGCCTCATGGTGTGATTAGCCATTTTCTTCTTGCATGTAATGTAAAGAGCAACTTTTGCCATTGCGGTTAAAAGCCAAGAAAGTTTGTTGTAATTGTTAATTGCATGTTAACTGCATTTCATATCACCAAGGTTTAAGAACCACTGTAAGCTAAACCAAAGCACTTTTCAACATGGATTTTTATTTTCCACATATTCTGAAAAAAGTTAAATTATTAAACTGTGGTTTCCATTTAATGTTTTTTGTGTTTGTTTCAATAGCTTATCAGTTGAAGTTAAGCTTACTTAACAATATCAAGGCAATCGGTTTCCTGATATTTTTCTAGTAATGTGAATGCTTGAATTAGTAAGGAAAACTTATTTTTACGAGTACAGCTTAAATGGCATAACTCACAAGTTTAAGTAGTCGTAATTGACATTTTACAGTCAACCTAACTTATATTTTTGCGTTATATGTACTCAAGTTTACTGCCACTATCTGAGTTGTCTGAAGGTAAATTTAATAGTCAACTTAACAAATGATTTTTGAGTCAACTTGACTTAAGTTTACTTACGTTATCTAAGTTGTCTAAACATAGTTATTTTCAGTTTCAACAACTTAAAATTAGTCATCTACTTTACTTGAGAATTTCGAGGCAATCGGTTTCCTGACTTTTTTTAAGTAAAGTGAACTTATTAAAATTAACAGTGCAATAATCCAAGGAATTGTTGGGCTGTATGTTTATCTCACCATTTATGTCTGGATGTTTTTTTATAATTATATTGTCTTTTTTGTTTTATTTTTTCATTCTGGTTCTTTGAACATATTCAAAATAAAGTTCAGTTGAATTCTATTTCCCTTTACTTTTTTTCTTATTTCTTCCAGCTGAGGGTTTGAGGCTGTTCAGTCCTTACCCTGCATGAGGTTTACCACAGAGGACAACCCCACCAGCCATTAATACAAAAAAAAGAGAAAGACCACATACACACACCTTTTCCTCTGTTTGGCCAAAAGAAAGAACTATGACGTCACAAGTCCATCCGTGAAAAGAGCCCTTGAAAGGGCAGGATTAGGAGAAAGGAAAATCACATTCCCAAATAAGTTTATAGTATGCCTTGTATATGTCAGTTGTGCTATTTAAAATGTCAAAGTTTGGTCAGCTAGCTAATTTGATGGATTCTGCATTCATCAACATCTAAGTAGCACAGATCTTCAAGTAGATACTCATAAAATCTACCCCTGCTTATGACAGTGTGTAAATTTAAAAATACACATAAATGTTGCTTGTCACTGTTGGAAATTATAATTTTTGTATGTACTTCTCCCATGTATATGTACACAATACACTGATGTCTTTGAAACATGTCATGTAAACATGACCAAAGATTAGAAATATTTGGAGCGAGAGAGAGGTTTTAGGGATCGGACATGCATGTATGCATCAAGCTCCATCTAATGATGCGTTTGTATATTATCCGTGAAAACTTTAATTCCATAAATGATCAGCTGATATCCGATGCAAAGTGCGTGTTTCTGCATGTTGTGTTGTGGCATGGTGCGACAAACACTTCATCCATGTGTGGTATTGCACATGGATGCACTGCCGATCGGCAACTATCACCGTGGAACTCCACCACTGGTTTTGAATTCCTTCCTTAATGGAGACAGTTTGTCCTTATTATTATAAGCCCAAAACATAACATGCTTCATTATTACTGGAACAGTCAGTTCAGGTCTTCAAGACCATTTCCAAAGCAAACTATTTCAAATTTTAAAAAGTTTACATGTGAAAACCAGACGTGGTTACAAAAAAGGTTTCTGATTCTTTGCATAAAAGGGATCTGAACAATGGGACTATCGCTTCAAAGCAGCCAAGATAGAAGCTAAACTATTGTGGAGAATGTGGGCATTAATCCCACTACCTCTCACATACTAAGCAAGCACTCTACTATTTGAGCTAATTCCCCTGTATGGAATGCTGCCATGTAGCCCCATGTAGATCATCTCATCCCATACTTTTCCAGACTCTTGAAGGTCTCCTGGATCAGACGTCTACTGTAATTCATCAGATACAGTAGACGAGGTGGCTGAGATCAATTATGCTCTCCAAGTTCAAATTCCATCCTTGTTCCAGACAAGCTTACTTTAGTCTACAAGTTGACGTGTTGGAGGTGATGAGCTGCCAAACATTGTGCTCCACACAAGTTTATATGGTTGACTCTATGCTCTGCTAATCTGTTGTCCTGCTGGACTGCTAATTCAAGATTCAAGAGTCGTTATTGTCATTATGCACGCATAACAAAATTTTAGCACTGTCGCCTCACAGCAAGAAGACTCAACATACTCTGGTCATCTATCTGTATCAGCAGGGATCATGAGTCGGCAATAAAGTCTTTATAAGCCAGCGGCAAAATATGCCGACACATACCAATAAGTGGCAGCATCCAAGTAAACTCTATTTTACACAGCCTATGGGTATTGGGTAAAATAGTACTAGATATTTACACACGGAAAAAAATGCAACACACAATCCTTTGAAGGTCGATTAGTACAATCAACAATCCCCATGCATGTTTTTGGATGGTGGGAGGAAGCCGGAGTACCCGGAGAGAACCCACACAAACACAGGGAGAACATGCAAACTCCACATCAGGAACCGGGTACCTTCTTGCTGTGAGGCGACAGTGCTAACCATTGCACCACCGTGCCGCCCACACACACCATATTGCCAGAAACAAACACAGACCCCTGGGTGTAGCCTAGCCTAGCTCAGACGACGCTTTAGCAAAGAGCTAACTGCCGGTAGCTGTCTGTGAACCTGTCACTCAACGTAACCACGCCCTAATTTATGCAAGAATTTTAAGCCTAAATAACACTAAAACGGTTGTGGTAAAAAAAATTCACCCCCCTCACAGTGTTCACAGAGGTGGAGACTATCAGTAGAGACCAAAAAATCAAAATGTACCAGGCTGTAAATATGTTTTTTAAAGCTGTAAAGTCGGTTATTTTAACATGGCGGTCAATGGAGAATTGCTCACTTCCGGAGTCAGCCCCCAGCGGCCGGACGGGAATTGCAGCTTTTTGAACGTGGAAGTGGTTCCTTTGGGAGAACTACACACCTAGAGTGGAGGGCAGCTTCTGAATCTGAATCATCTGAAAAAAATATTTTGAAATTGTGATGTGAGGGCTACGTATTCCCCACAGACATAATTTTACAGCAAAACGTTGGAAATCTCGTGCCGGTCATAGTGATGTGCCTCTGGTGTCTGTGAGATTTATAGTTTTGGCTCCATGCCCCTAATTAGGGCAACAACTCCAAAACCTCCTCCATAGACTGCAATGTTAATTTTCAGAGGAAAATCCTGAAAAAAGCAGAAATTCCTCCTTTGGGAAAACTGCCACTGTCGGCCTTCTGAGTGGAGTAGAGACATAAAATTTTCACCGCTGTGATCCTCAAGAGCTCTTGCCACCTCTCGTCCAAAAACTAAGTCATACTCCTTATAGTTTTTGATTAATGGAGAGGAGTCCGGCATGGTCCGACTCAGTTCAACTGAATGGGAGTCTAAGGAGAGAAGCTGCTGGAGGGGCGTGTCTAGACTTTTTCACAGGGGTGCCCCAAGGGGTGCCGAAGCCATGCAGGGGTGGCCAGCAGGATTAGGTGATATGCATGCGCCTCCATCAACATAGCATTATTCACATCCAAAAATCTAAGCTCTACTCTTTACGTTTTTTTTATACGAGAGGTGATTCGACAAGTCAGTTATAATCAGTGACAGAGTGTGACTGGATGTTGGTGCATATGTGTCAGGTGGGGGATCCACATAGACACATATATAGAGATTAAGTGATAATACAGACTTCTGTATATACATACACACAGAGGACTAACTGTTTCCTAACAGGAAGCAGAGAGGCATGCTGGGAAGTCTTCTTACTTCTCCCTTCATTGTTCTAATTTGGCTGTAGCACAGTGGGTAGGGTGGTAGCCTCCAATCCAGTTGTTGGGAGTTTGAATCCCACATTCTGCTTCATCATTACAAACATGAGTTTAAGACATATTCAATATTAAACTTTTAAATTCAAATATTTTCAACATTCAACTTTTAAATTTCATTCTAAAATTTTCAACGTTCAACTTTTAAATAAAAGTTACACATTTTCAACATTCAACTTTTCAATTTAATTCTAAAATTTCAACTTAAATTAAATTCAAACATTTTCAACATTCAACTTTCAAAATCTATTTCTAAAATTTTCAACATTTCACTAATAAGTCGTCTGCAAACTTCACAATGTGGTTGGCAGCAGACCTGGGGACGCTGTTATGTGTCATCAGGCTGTGTCCTGAGCCTGTGCTGAGGGTGACCAGACTGGAGGAGTTCTGTCCGACCTGCACAGATTGTGGTCTGTCAGAGAAGAAGTCTAGCAGCCAATTGCACAGGGGTGTGCTGGAGCTGATAGCCTGTATGCCCACAAGATGATGTAGACTGACCCAGACGTGGCATACTCACCTATGTTGGTGTGACCATTGTAAGTGGCAGCTGAAGCTGTTTGCTGTGCACAAGGCTTTGCCTGGAAACCTCAAATCTTAAATGCCTAAACAAGCAGCTGCATGAGAAAAATTAACAGACCAGACATTCAGTGTCTGGGCGTGCATATAATTAAAACAAACCATAACTAGCAAACATGTCTATGCTTAAAACAAATCATAAGATAGCACAAGCATGACCTTTCACATCTCAACAGGGCCTATCTATCATGTTAGGGAAAACAGAACCTCTTTTTCCCGCTGTGTGAAACCTTCCTATTGTCTCCTGGAGATACATAACCGCAATGACCACAAATCTATTGGTTACAAAATGCTTAGGAAATGAATCAACAAGAGTCTGGAGAAGAATACATTGTAATTTTACCATGCACTCTGAGTGTGAAAGACCTAGGCAGTAGGATGAGAATGATGTGACCTTAAAAAGAGAAATAAATCCAGTATGCAGCTTTTATGTGCAGCTGAAAAACCATCTTTTAAGCAACGTCTCTGGTTATATGATTTTTAAACTCATGCTAATAAAAATATAGCGACAATCTAACAAAATGCATACACAAAATCCTAACAATTCCCTCTGTTGATCTCATCTCCACATGAGATCACACACTTAACATCTGGTAGGGCGAGAGCGATTCCCCTCCAATCACAGTTGAAATCAATCTACCTGAAAGAGATCTGACACAGGGGTTACAACAACAACCACAAAGTACAAATAAAATTATTACTACAACAAATGAAGAATAATTATGAATATTGAAATTAAAAACCATCATTTCTACTTGCCAAACCACCAATCAAGGAGTGATCCCAACTGATTATCTATGCCAGCATGTTCCTTCAGCTCCTCAGAGAGGTTTCTCAGGCCTGCCAGGGCTCTGCTCACTGATCCACCAGGAACTCTATTGTTAAGGATGAAAGTACAACAACGGGTATCGCCAAACATAAAGCATACTTAACCTTTTTCAGCTGGAAGCATATCTAAATCCATTCTATTTTGCACCATCATCAGAGAAGTTGCAGCCAGTTGTTCATGTAAACCAGCTATGGTGTCTGTAAACCAGCTATGGTGTCTCTAGTCTTAAATCTAAACTTTATGTATTTAATTAATGGAATTAATTCATACCATCTACATTCTTGCAGTGAACTACTTAAGGAGAAAATGTTAAAGACCTTGAGAGCCAGTTACACAGGCACACACAGATTTTTTTGTTTCAACAGCTGCAGGACACTCACCCCTCCCTCTGTGCGCACCAGCTTGCAGACTGTCTTGTTAGGCGGTGGGCCAAGGGGAGATTTTGTGTATTTAAACGATCCCCACTGAGGGAGGACCTAATTTTTTGCGGACAACATCTTCATTTTTCAACAAATGAAACAAAAATTGTTGGCACTCTTACCTCTTGCACATTTTTTGTTTATCGGTAACGGCGTCTGGGTTACCGGTTCCGGCTAACTGCGCGGGCAGCTATGCTCGGGGTCCGACATGCATGACGTAGTAGTAGTTATTGTCCAATGATACATCTCGAAATTTGCCGGTTACCATGGATACATTGTTAAACTGCTGCTGCGGTTGTAAGCTAACGCTATAGGAGTACAGTACATAATCAAGATAAAGATCGCAGTACACGCTTACACACAATGCTAATATAACAACAAATTTAAATATCAATCACTTTAAGAGGAGATGAAATTAATCAAGTTAACTGACAGTTCGTCATCAAGCTTGATAAAAGCAGGGAAATGTATAATTTAGATGTAGATCTGTCATCCCTTCTTTTGAAAACTTACGTCTTCTGAAAAAATGTCATTGTGAACTTTGCACATAAAACTGATTTCCAACATCTGAGATCCAGTGAGATGTTATTTTTTTCACCTCTGACAAAATTAGCATAATGTCATAAAAATTAGCCACACACATACTACACTCCTCCTCTTGAAACTACGTTTGCTAGCAAACCACAGAAATGGAGTGCTGTATGCATCTTTTGGGTCCTGTAACCCCCTTTATAGACACAGGATGGAAGAAAATTTTGACTTTTGCTGTGTTTCTGTGGAAAGACTTAGTACCAGAGAGAGTACTGGGGCAGAAGAGCCAGAGCTTAGATTTAACCTTAAAACCAAGGTTTGTTGTCATACTAAATAGTTGTTGTGTTATGTGGATGGCTTTAGCTTGCCAAGAGACTGAACATGGAAGTTAGCTTTGACTACATATATGTTCATTATCTGTCCTTATATATTTTATAATTGTGTTAACTTATAGTCATAGAAGCCCAGAGAATCTGTGAAAAGGCACCTTTATTTCAGAAAGAGGCTGAAAAACAGGGTAGGTGTCAAATCAGAACACTCATGTCAATGTGAATCTTGAACTTCAGCTATGAGTCTAAGACAAATAATAGAAATGATCATTTGATTTGATTTAGCCCATAGTCAAGGCAATACAATGACCAAAAAATGAAATACAAACAAAAAACAACAAAAACATTATACACCTCCTGAAAAAAAGACAAAACATGGATAAAAATGCAAGCTATTACACAAGGCACATGTAGACGATTTGTCCCCAACTGTAATCTTTGGAAGTGTACCTGAGAGTTAAAATAACAATAAATATGGTGCCACTAACCTGACATGTTCAAACTGTTAAAATGTAATGAAGAAAAGCCTAAATGTGTTGTCTGCTTCTTGTTTTTTAGAGCTAGAGGTAGAAAGAGAAACAGACTATGGTGAGGGAACTGCAGCAAAGACACAGGCTCTGAGATCACACACTGGTGACCTCCACACATCCAAGCGGTCACCACACCTTCTGCCAGTACAATGCATAATTTGCAAACATGAAAAATACAAAAATGAGTCATACACCTGGAAAAGAATTAAAGACAAACTGATTCAGTGTGAAACAATCACAGCTGGTAAACTGCTTCTGGCAGCTGAAGAAAGAAGAGATGAGTCTTCTTCTGCACATTCGGGACAGGGACTTAGTGGCCAGTGAAGCAAGATACCACTTCACCTGTTTCACAGACTATACTCGGTACCTTCTAAAAAGACAAATGAGACAACAGAGAGCAACTCGTATGAAAATGGGTACAAGTATTTCTGCGAGACTGTGATTGAGGAGAGGCTTTTAAAAAGACGAGAAGTGTTACGACTCTGTAGGTTGAACATGCTTTTTAAAAACATTGTAAGAGAAAGGATTTCTCATTGTCCATCATGGGAGTATTACCTAGTGGGAATATAGTTAGTCTGTTAGTGCTTGATGAATTAACATTTCACACAATTGATGCGCCACTAAGCTGATTAAAATACAACACACTTACACTTAGACAACAAGGTTCATTTTGTATCAAATATTAGCCTAACTACTAAAATATATAATTATGCTCAGAGTTTCCCCCAGAAAACTTGCTAAGTCTGGCGTCTGATCTGGGGGGAGCACAGAGCAGAAGGCTGCTCTGAGCTCAGCTCACACGCTGACCACTGACTACGAACGACACTTAGACTGATGGGGGGCAAGTAAAGTAGTACGGTAACACCAATAAAATACAGTAAATAAACTAACTAGTAACGTTAATTATACTCACACACTGTGAGTGTGTGGTTTTTCAGCTGCTAAATTACCACACGCTTGACTTCCAACACTTTGGGTTATTCACATCATGTTAAATGAATAATGTTATATTGATTTGATTAGAATAGTTAGCGATATCGTAATATAGATTCAGGTCTCTTGAGCTTACTTGACCGATTAAGTGAGCCCAAGTTGTTAACACTCGGTAGGATTTTAGCTAGGCTAACGTTTAACGCTACCTTTACAAATTATAAATGTCACCTTGCCAAAGGTTATACATCAAATAAATACCATAGCTAATATTAATACTTACCTACACACGTAGACGCTCAAAATATTTCCTGTAGTTTTTCCATGGCTGTATCTCTGTCTCCACTTCTTATCCACGAGTTGGATTTTGAGAGCAGCAGCTGTTTTTCGCATATCTACGCCTGATTGGCTGAACAACGTCACGTGATTTGTACGGTGCGTGCCATTGGTTTAGCTGATATAGTAAGCTGCAGCGTTTGCCTGCAAAATTAACGAACTTCAAACTATGATTATGGAAAAATGTGCAAGAATCACGAGTGCCAACAAAGAAAATCTGATTAAGAAAAAAATAAACTTTAAAATGTAAAAGATCCTGGTCCTCCCTCAAAGGATCATTATTTTTCAAAACTAAAGCAGATATGCAGCCGCGGCCCACCACCTATTTTTGGTCCACTTACAGAGGACTGAGTTCAGTTCACTTAAAAGGGACTAGATGTGAAAACATCCTTGGTCAGCTTGTTTCCAGTTCTCCACAAATCTGGAGCTTATTGTTGTAGAGCTAATAACCCTGCATATTAAAACATAGACTGGTTCTTCTAAAGCACTCACACCTGTTGTTTACACACATTAACAGTGGTGCTTAATGCACTCTGGTCATTAGCAGCAGTTAGCCGTGAGCATTTCCCTCTCTGTGTTGCTTGGTGTGTTTAAACATAAGTTGTATGTAAATTTGATATTAATGTAAATGTTTAGCTACTTGTCTGTCTCAATCAGAAATATTACTACATGTTGCATGTGTAGTTTATGAAGCACATTTGAGGAAAGGTGATGAATTGGTAGCCGTTAAATGAAAGCGAACGTTAGCATTGCTACAATGCTCAGTTTGATAAATGTGTGACAAACCGTTTTTGCTGCGATTCAATACAAAAAAAAAAAAAATCAAAGTGATGCTGAAGTAATACATAATTATACTGACTTTTAAAAAATGCTGTATTAATGCTTTGTTAGGTCTGTCAGGAAATCACAAGCAAACAATTTACACCACTTACCTTCATCCTGGTGTGACCGCTGTGTTCATCTGACAGGACACTGTTGACATGATGAAGCCTGTTCTCAGCAAACACCAATATTTCCATAATTATTGTTCATATTGGCAATTAAGACACGCCAAGCAGCAGACGTTTTGAAGCAGCTACTACTACTGTTATCAGTACAGAGTGAACGTCAACAACATGGAGAACATCTGTCTTCTTCTATGGAATGTTAGGATTTTGTGTATGTATTTAGTCAGATTTTCGCTATATTTTTATTAGCATAAGTTTAAAAATCATATAACCAGAGGCGTTGCTTAAAAGATGGTTTTTCAGCTGCACGTAAAAGCTGCAGACTGGAATTATTTCTCTTTTTAAGGTCACATCATTCTCATCCTACTGCCTAGGTCTTTCACACTCAGAGTGCATGGTAAAATTACAATGTATTCTTCTCCAGACTCTTGTTGATTCAGTCTGTACAGTTCCTCAGCATTTTGTAATCAATAATTTTGTGCTCATTGCAGTTTTGTATCTCCAGGAGACAACAGGAAGGATTCACACAGCGGGAAAAAGAGGTTCTGTTTTCCTAACATGATAGATAGGCCCTGTTGAGATGTGAAAGGTCATGCTTGTGCTATTTTATGTTTTTTTTTATGCATAGACATGTTTACTAGTTATGGTTTGTTATTATCAGATATTTTTACTAGTTATGGTTTGTTTTAATTATACACACTTATAATGTTATGATGTATTCAGTCATATACAGTTTTACTAGTTGTGAGGTTTACTATTTTATTCTGATAAATTATGTTGAAATGCTTTATTATGTATAATGAATAGTGTAAAAGTAGTTTCATGGTTTTCAGACAAAGAACAGAGATTCACAGAGTACAGGAATGTGTCCTTATCTCTTTGGCTGGAGATAGCTCCAGTGGGCACACAATAACACTTTGGCGGTCCAGTGTGCCGCCTCGGGACGCCCTTTTGCACCAAATATCAACCAATGAAGAGAAGAACTGATGACATCCAACACCCCGAAGACCTGAAGACAACGCCTAGTTAGAAAGTGAAACTTGTAAAAGCTATAAAAGGATTGGACTTAGCCTTGTGCGGGGTTCCTGGACCGCCCAAGGCCCCAGAAACCCAGAATTCTGTTTCAATATTCTTTGTCTCACTCATTAAATAGAGTTTTTAACTGAGAAATCTCCTCCTCTTCCTCGTCTTCTCTCCCTCTCATCAACGACCACGCAGGAAAACAGGTGTAAGGTATATTTAATCTTATTTGGAGTCAGATTACTTATTGCCTGTTGAGTATTGTTCTTGAGTGTGGGAAATTAGTACTGGAATACCCCTCAAAAATAGGAAAACCCTCCCCAAGAGTGTGGGAAATTAAAGTACCTCGTGGGAAGTAACAGTACCTCTTGGAGTCAGTGAGTGTTCCATCTTTAGAGTTATGGAAACTAATATAAGAGTACCTCGTGGGAAATATAAGTACCTCTTGTAACAAGCACAACCACCCGTTAATTTCTTTCACAACACAGTAGCAACGGTTGTTTACAGTAGCAACCATGACGCTGATTAGTTTCAGCTTCACTGTCATCACACATTTCACAGTACAAGGTAATGAAATGCAGACTGCATCCAACCAGAAGTGCAAAAGAGCAGTAATAAATATATGATAACTAATATGGAACAGAATGTACATATAATAACAATATACATATGACAGTATATATATATGCCAAGTATAGTTTATGGGTTTACTATAGTTTACTATATAGCCTACAGAGTACTTAACATACAATATAATGTAACATATATAATATTTACAGTATATACAGAAAGTGCAAAATGTGCAGCTGAATGTACAGTAGTGGAATGATATAATTAGTGCAAACAGATTAAAGTGAATACTAATATTTGATGCTACAAGATGTGCAGAGGCACCATCTTTTTCTGCTACCACATCCAGTCTTCTGCACCTGGCAGCTTCACCCTTGCTCCTTCAGTAGCTAGCAGGTCCTCCCTGGTGGCTTCACCATCCAGCAGCTTCACACTGGCACCTCCACCACCTGGCAGCTCCATCCAGTCACCCGGCTCTCCTCATGAGGATGAAACCATTGTAAGTGACACTGTGGTCATTTTGGAAAGTTGCTTGTATTTCAATGTTTTTATTTAACCCTCAGCATCCATAAAGAACTGCAGTAATTTGTGAACATGTTACATTGTTCTTTTCTGTTTTCTGTTGACTGTATTTACAGGCTGTTGATGACCAGAATGTGCCAGGATTCCAGCATGTCGATTAGCTTGCTGAATACTTGGTGGAGTTGGGGAGCAACGGCAGTTGATTATTGCACCCCATTCCTCCCGAGCACTCTGCAGCATCCTCAGCCACTCCAGAGCCTTCTGCACCCCCGGCACACCCAGGTACAGTCCCTGTTCTGACGCCACAGATCCTCACCTGCAGGACACCAGAAGGACAACCTGTGGCTGTGTTACAATTAATGCTTCCTGTCGCAGATTCACAGGTCAACAACCCACAACCTCCTGTACCTGCTGCACCTGCTGCAGCCACTGATGCACAGAAGAGGCCATATAGACAGACTGTACAGGCCAACACATGCAAAAAATGTTGGCAGTTCCACACAGCTAAGAATAAGCATAGCCAGTACTGAGGCACAGTTTTACTGTCTTCTGTCAGAAACAATGACAAAAGAGCAGAGGTTGGTGGAAATGAAAGCAACGTTTCCAAAGTAAAATATTGTAAATATTTGTGTTGTAAATAGTTAAATATATGTGTTTAATAACTGTTACATTTATAAAGTTTTCATATTATCTGTTTAATAATTGTTTTATTGAAAGTGTTCATAATATCTGTTAATTATCTTCCACTCCTTAATTAAACATGAAAGAACTGTTCTTGTGTGCAACAAATGTATTTGTTCATGTCTTCATTCACTTTTTCCTGTCTACATAACAATTATTGTGATAATAATAAAATGGTATCTGTGGTGATGGGCACCTCTAATAACTATGCAATAACTTAATAAACTTAAAAAACACATCACACATAGTATAGGCCTATAGCACAATTTTTACATTTTAAAATATGCAGCATAATATACAGCTATACTAATATACTGTATATTTTTAAATTTTAAAATATGCAGCATAATATACAGCTATACTAATATACTGTATATTATTTTACATTTTAAAATATGCAGCATAATATACAGCTATACTATTATACTGTATGTTTTTACATTTTAAAATATGCAGCATAATATACAGCTATACTATTATACTGTATGTTTTTACATTTTAAAATATGCAGCATAATACACAGCTATAGTAATATACTGTATATTTTACATTTTAAAATATGCAGCATAATATACAGCTATACTATTGTACTGTATGTTTTACATTTTAAAATATGCAGCATAATATACAGCTATACTATTATACTGTATGTTTTTACATTTTAAAATATGCAGCATAATACACAGCTATAGTAATATACTGTATATTTTACATTTTAAAATATGCAGCATAATATACAGCTATACTATTATACTGTATATTTTACATTTTAAAATATGCAGCATAATATACAGCTATACTAATATACTGTATATTATTTTACATTTTAAAATATGCAGCACAATATACAGCTATACTAATATACTGTATATTTTTACATTTTAAAATATGCAGCATAATATACAGCTATGCTATTGTACTGTATATTTTACATTTTAAAATATGCAGCATAATATACAGCTATGCTATTATACTGTATATTATTTTACATTTAAGCTATGCAGCATAATATACAGCTATACTATTATACTGTATGTTTTACATTTTAAAATATGCAGCATAATATACAGCTATACTAATATACTGTATATTATTTTACATTTAAGCTATGCAGCATAATATACAGCTATACTATTATACTGTATATTTTACATTTTAAAATATGCAGCATAATACACAGCTATAGTAATGTACTGTATATTTTTACATTTTAAAATATGCAGCATAATATACAGCTATACTATTATACTGTATATTTTTACATTTTAAAATATGCAGCATAATATACAGCTATACTAATGTACTGTATATTATTTTACATTTTAAAATATGCAGCATAATATACAGCTATACTAATGTACTGTATATTATTTTACATTTTAAAATATGCAGCATAATATACAGCTATACTATTGTACTGTATATTTTTACATTTTAAAATATGCAGCATAATATACAGCTATACTAATATACTGTATATTATTTTACATTTTAAAATATGCAGCATAATATACAGCTATACTATTATACTGTATGTTTTAACATTTTAAAATATGCAGCATAATATACAGCTATACTATTATACTGTATGTTTTTACATTTTAAAATATGCAGCATAATACACAGCTATAGTAATATACTGTATATTTTACATTTTAAAATATGCAGCATAATATACAGCTATACTATTGTACTGTATGTTTTTACATTTTAAAATATGCAGCATAATATACAGCTATACTATTATACTGTATGTTTTACATTTTAAAATATGCAGCATAATACACAGCTATAGTAATATACTGTATATTTTACATTTTAAAATATGCAGCATAATACACAGCTATACTATTATGCAGTATATTTTTACATTTTAAAATATGCAGCATAATACACAGCTATACTAATATACTGTATATTATTTTACATTTTAAAATATGCAGCACAATACACAGCTATACTAATATACTGTATATTTTTACATTTTAAAATATGCAGCACAATACACAGCTATGCTATTGTACTGTATATTTTTACATTTTAAAATATGCAGCACAATATACAGCTATGCTATTATACTGTATATTATTTTACATTTTGAAATATGCAGCATAATATACAGCTATGCTATTATACTGTATATTTTTACATTTTAAAATATGCAGAATAATATACAGCTATGCTAATATACTGTATATTATTTTACATTTTAAAATATGCAGCATAATATACAGCTATGCTATTATACTGTATGTTTTTACATTTTAAAATATGCAGCATAGTATACAGCTATGCTAATATACTGTATGTTTTTACATTTTAAAATATGCAGCATAATATACAGCTATGCTATTATACTGTATGTTTTTACATTTTAAAATATGCAGCATAATATACAGCTATGCTATTATACTGTATGTTTTACATTTTAAAATATGCAGCATAATATACAGCTATGCTATTATACTGTATATTTTACATTTTAAAATATGCAGCATAATATACAGCTATGCTATTATACTGTATATTTTTACATTTTAAAATATGCAGCATAATATACAGCTATACTAATATACTGTATATTATTTTACATTTTAAAATATGCAGCATAATATACAGCTATACTATTATACTGTATATTTTACATTTTAAAATATGCAGCATAATATACAGCTATACTATTATACTGTATATTATTTTACATTTTAAAATATGCAGCATAATATACAGCTATACTATTATACTGTATATTATTTTACATTTTAAAATATGCAGCATAATATACAGCTATACTAATATACTGTATATTATTTTACATTTTAAAATATGCAGCATAATATACAGCTATACTATTATACTGTATGTTTTACATTTTAAAATATGCAGCATAGTATACAGCTATGCTATTATACTGTATATTTTACATTTTAAAATATGCAGCATAGTATACAGCTATGCTAATATACTGTATGTTTTACATTTTAAAATATGCAGCATAATATACAGCTATGCTATTATACTGTATGTTTTACATTTTAAAATATGCAGCATAATATACAGCTATACTATTATACTGTATGTTTTTACATTTTAAAATATGCAGCATAATATACAGCTATACTAACATACTGTATATTATTTTACATTTTAAAATATGCAGCATAATATACAGCTATACTATTATCCTGTATATATTTTACATTTTAAAATATATGCAGCATAATATACAGCTATACTAATATACTGTATATTATTTTACATTTTAAAATATGCAGCATAATATACAGCTATACTATTATACTGTATGTTTTTACATTTTAAAATATGCAGCATAATATACAGCTATACTATTATACTGTATATTTTACATTTTAAAATATGCAGCATAATATACAGCTATACTAATATACTGTATATTTTACATTTTAAAATATGCAGCATAATATACAGCTATGCTATTATACTGTATGTTTTACATTTTAAAATATGCAGCATAATATACAGCTATACTATTATACTGTATGTTTTTACATTTTAAAATATGCAGCATAATATACAGCTATACTAATATACTGTATATTATTTTACATTTAAGCTATGCAGCATAATATACAGCTATACTATTATACTGTATATTTTACATTTTAAAATATGCAGCATAATATACAGCTATACTATTATACTGTATATTATTTTACATTTTAAAATATGCAGCATAATATACAGCTATACTATTATACTGTATGTTTTTACATTTAAGCTATGCAGCATAATATACAGCTATACTATTATACTGTATGTTTTTACATTTTAAAATATGCAGCATAATATACAGCTATACTAATATACTGTATATTATTTTACATTTAAGCTATGCAGCATAATATACAGCTATACTATTATACTGTATGTTTTTACATTTTAAAATATGCAGCATAATATACAGCTATACTATTATACTGTATATTTTTACATTTTAAAATATGCAGCATAATATACAGCTATACTAATATACTGTATATTATTTTACATTTAAGCTATGCAGCATAATATACAGCTATACTAATATACTGTATATTATTTTACATTTAAGCTATGCAACATAATATACAGCTACTGTATGCTTCTTTATATTTGCTCAGGATAATATTACATTATATTATTTTCATAATAATTACATTAAACCATTTAACTCTAGAGTTAAACAATAACTGCCCATAATCTTAGTATCCTGCATATTAAAAAAGGAAAATCAACAACCGCCCCATTCTGAATGAAAAGCTCATACCAAATATCCTTACGTCTCAGGCAATAATGTACACCTTCCCGTTATTTTGTGATGTCACAGTTTCCGAAGTCTGAGTTACTATGAACGCATCATTTACCATGATCGCCGGTTCGAATCCCCTGAAATTCTCAAAAATATGAAAGTTTTCTAAGTGCATTTTCACAGCTCAACAATGCATTTATCATAAAGATGTGGTCAGAAACAGCCATAATTTTCCTTTTTTCTCTCTTTTTCCTCCTCTCTCTCTTTCCCTCTTCCTTTTGTTCTCCCCCCCCCCCATATGGACGAGTGTTCTCCAGCTTGAGCGCAGCGCCTTGGACCACTCGGCCATCCTGACTGTGTGAAGTAAAGTTTGGTGGAAATTTTGATAAATGTAACTGTTCAGTACACTGCTCCATGATCAATGAACCCCATAGACTCTAACTTCAGCCATCGGAAGTCAAATGTCAGTGTTATTCAATATTGAATAGTCAATGAGGAAAGAATGGATGCACCCAGGAGCCTCCCGCGGTTGATTGAAGAAGTAACATTTATTGAAGATTCTGATATATCAGGAGGAATATGAACTTTGTCGTGGACAACCGTACAGCTGCCAGAGTCCGCCACATATTCCTACCTTTCCCTATGGTGCTCAGCCTTATAAACTAACACCCAGTTAAGTACAAGTATATTACCTTACATTACTCTAGAGTAGCGTTACAGTCAGGGCATGCTCATTCTAAGCTCTGAACTAACAGTGGCGCCTGTTGTCTTGCTGACGCTCAGCCATTGGCCGTATCAAAGGGCCAACACTGGCAGACTCCTCTGACCTTGGTTACCTAGTCAACTTAGAGATAACTAGCCATCTGTTTTCCTTGAGACACTGTGCTTCAACCCTGCATTCTGGAGGGACAGTTTAAAGATTTAGTGCTGTAAAAAAAGCTACACTAGCTAACCCTAGGAACCCTTAAATTTAGAAAAAATCCATAACAGTCAGTGAAACCTCATTTCCTGATGAGTACAAGACACAAGTCAAAGTGTGCCTCCATCATGTAACTCAAAACCGTTTCCGTCGCTGTCAGTACCATTAAGTTTGGAGATATTTTTGGTGAAGACAGAGAGAATCTTAGTTGCTTCAGGTCTCAATGGAAGCTGAAACAAGGTGCCCTCAACAAAGCACTGTTTTCAGTCTGAATACCAACTTTAAGCTTGACATGGAACGTGGAAAAGGCTGCATTGTTAAAGTTGGACTCATGTTTAAAAGCAGGTTCCTCTGAGATTTGAACTCTGATTACCAGATTCAGAGTGCTAACCATTACACCATGGAACCACATCAAAGTTTGCTTTATTCACTTTATTCAATAAAGCATCTATTTAATAACATTGTAAATACACATCATGCTGTAAATTTTGCAATATGCAAATATTGCTCTTAAAATATTATAAAACTAACAGCTAATGACAACTAACAGTTACATCAGTTAATTGTTAATAATTAATTTATTAAAATCTAAAGGTGTGTGGTTAATGCTACAATTACTTAAAGAGTAAAGAAACACAAAAAGAGAAACACCTATATTCATGTACAATAGTACTGCCAAGTGATTGCTTTTTTAAAATCTCATAATTTCTATAACACACCAGCAATAATACACCAGCAATTTCACAGATCATATTAACATTGGTTGAATGATCAATGATGTCAGTTGACAACAAGCCAACCAGAGTTTGTCTCTTAGACCAGAGTCTTCATGATGTTGACTGATCTGCAGTCAGCTGACACCATTTAACAAGCCCTGTAGTTAACTTCTTCATTTAGTTTCATCCTCAGGTCTGTGGAGACTTGATCACTGCTAAATAGTAGCTTTAGCCTGTTAGCCGTTAGCATCCATCTGATTAGCAGCACAAACATGCTTAGCTTGCAGCATGCTTAGCTCATAGATGCTAACTGAAACTGGAAGTACTTAAGTGATATTTTAATTCTGTTTTTCATAAGGTTCATATTATGTTTGATGGCTCCACTGAGCTGTCTGGGAGTTTTTCAAAATAAAACTACCCATTCAGAAGTGTATTCGAGTTCTTATCCATGACTGCAGAAGGAAGCAGCTGTGTTGTTCAAATGGTACAGTGAGTGACAACAGAGCTTCTCCTTTAATGTGAACATAAGAAGTGTTGGAGATGCCAGGGATTGAACCCAGGGCCTACATCCACCATGAGCTCATCATGCAGGTGTGGTGTACCATGTAGCAGTCGGTGGGAACTCTGCTAATGATAATATGAGAATTCTAATATTTGAGTCAAAATATCTGCACATATTAAAAGTGACATATTATAAACCTTTTTCAGCAATTTTATATAGGTCTCAGATGTCCAACAATATTGTATTCAAAGTGTGTAAACTCAGCCCTGATCCTGAATTGCAGCCAGTTAAAAATCACTGTACTGAGCTCTGCAGAGACCAGGCTGTTTCTGTGTCTGTACCTTTAAATAACCCTACGCTCCATCAGGTAAATCCATGTACACTAGATGTTTATCTGAAAGTGCTGTAGCCAAGTTTAAGAATATAATTCCATTAGCTTTTAATTCAATACCTAATATCAATATACTTGATGGCTCAGACTTCAGTCCTACTCAAATTGATAATTTGGTAGATAGTACTGCAGACTCTCTGCGAGCATCTCTTGACTCTGTTGCTCCTCTAAAAAGAAGATAGTAAAGCACAGAAAGCTGGCTCCATGGTATAACCCTCACACCCGCAGTTTAAAGCAAGCAGCAAGAAGATTTGAAAGGAAGTGGCGTTTAACCGGTCTGCAAGAGTGTCGTCTGGACTGGCATGATAGTCTGAAAGCTTATAGGAAGGCTCTCCGTAAGGCCAGAGCAGCTTATTATTCATCATTAATAGAGGAAAATAAAAACAACCCCAGGTTTCTTTTCAGCACTGTAGCCAGGCTGACAGAGAGCCACAGCTCTATTGAACCATCTATTCACATAACCCTCAGTAGTTGTGACTTCATGAGCTTCTTTAATGAGAAAATTATAACTATTATCAGTCAGAAAATCAGTCACACTGTGCCTTTAACTGAAACTGCTTTGTCTTTAAACACAGGAAGCATAGGACTCACTGAAGAACATAGACCTCCACAAACTGACTTCATTGATTTCCTCATCTAAGCCTTCTACCTGTCTCTTAGATCCCATCCCAAGTTCACTGCTTAAAGGAGTTTTACTGTTACTGAGCACCTCTTTATTAAACATGATCAACTTATCTTTGCTGTCAGGCTATGTACGTCAGTCATTTAAAGTAGCCGTAATCGAACCTCTTCTGAAGAAGCCCGGTCTTGATCCAGAGGTTTTAGCCAACTATAGACCAATATCCAACCTTCCTTTTCTCTCTAAGATCCTTGAGAAAGCAGTGTGCAGTCAGCTGTGTGACTTCCTCCAGAACAATAATCTATTTGAGGACTTTCAGTCAGGATTTAGAAAATATCATAGCACCGAGACCACTCTGGTGAAAATTACTAATGACCTGCCAATTGCTTCAGACAATGGACTCGTCTCAGTACTTGTCTTGTTAGATCTTAGCGCTGCTTTTGATACTATTGACCACCATATCCTGTTGCAGAGATTAGAACATTTAATTGGCATCAGAGGAACTGCTTTAAGCTGGTTCAAATCCTACTTATCGGATCGATCACAGTTTGTTCACATTAATGATGAGTCCTCCATGCAGTCCATAGTCAGTTATGGAGTTCCTCAAGGTTCTGTGCTTGGGCCTATTCTATTTACTTTATATATGCTTCCTTTAGATAATGTTATCAGGAAACACTAAATAAACTTTCACTGTTATGCAGATGATACTCAGCTATATTTGTCATTTAAGTCAGACGAATTCAGCCAGTTAGCTAAACTCCAAACATGTCTTCAAGATATAAAAACTTGGATGACGCACAACTACTTGTTGTTAGATTCAGATAAAACTGAGGTTATACTAATTGGCCCTGAAAATCTCAGAAATAACCTATCTAATGACTTATTTACTCTAGGTGGCTTTGCACCAGCCTCGAGCACCACTGTAAGGAATCTAGGGGTAATTTTTGACCAAGATATGTCCTTCAACGTCCACATGAAACAAACAGCTAGAACAGCTTTTTTCATCTGCATAACATTGCAAAAATAAGGCATATTCTCTCCCAAAACGATGCAGAAAAATTAGTCCATGCTTTTGTAACTTCTAGGCTGGACTACTGCAATTCCTTATTATCAGGCTGCCCTAATAAGTCTATCAGGACTCTCCAGCTGGTCCAGAATGCTGCAGCACGTGTTCTGACCAGAACCAGGAAAAGAGACCATATTTCTCCGGTGTTAGCCTCTCTGCACTGGCTCCCTGTAAAATCTAGAATAGAATTTAAAATCCTCCTCCTCACCTACAAGGCACTGAATGGTCAGGCACCATCTTATCTTAAAGAGCTAATAGTGCCTTATAATCCTGCTAGAACTCTGCGCTCTCAGAATGCAGGACTATTAGAGGTTCCTAGGGTTTATAAAAGTAGAATGGGAGCTGGAGCTTTCAGTTATCAAGCTCCTCTTCTGTGGAACCAACTCCCTCTTTCAGTCCGGGAGGCAGACACCATCCCCTTATTCAAGAGGAGGCTTAAGACTTTCCTTTTTGATAGTGCTTATAGTTACGACTGATCCAAGGCTGACTCAGGCTGCCTTGGATCAATCCTTAGTTATGCTGCTATAGGTCTAGACTGCCGGGGGACTTCCTCTGACACACTGAGCTTCTCTTCTTCTTCATTTTGATGCCTCCATTAAGTCATTTCACTAACTCATCTTCTTCCCCGGAGTCCCTGTGCTCTCAGCTCCCAGGTGTTCGTGAGCTGAGGCTACTTGGTGAGAAGGAGGTGGTGTCATCCAGGCTCCGTTCTGTCGTGATGGTGGTGAGATGGAGAAGAGGCGATGCTGCTCAGGTATCCATGGACCTAGTCTACCTGGTGGAGTCGTGGTTGTGCAGACCAGTCAGGCTTCATCTTCTGGTTCTGAGCAACGTGGTGGTGACGAGGTCATCCTGCGGAGGCTTCTCCTGTTTGGTGTAGTGGAGTGGAAGACGTGCTGCCCAGGCTTCTTCTGGTTGGCGTGGTGGAGAGGAGGACATGCTGCCCAGGCTTCTTCTGGTTGGTGTGGTGGAGAGGACGACATGCTTCTCATCCTTTGCTGATAGCTTGATGATGCTCTTCATCCCCTTGGACACTCTCATATAATTCTATATATACACACTGTATATTAGCTGTTGTTGTATTGAGTTGGACATTTCCATACAATTTTGTATGTAGTGTTAATGTGTTTTCATCGTTGTTATTCTGTACACATGGCATCTATTGCACGTCTGTCCATCCTGGAAGAGGGATCCCTCCTCTGTTGCTCTTCCTGAGGTTTCTTCCGTTTCTTTTTCCCTGTTAAAAGTTTTTTTTTGGGGGACTTTTTCCTTCGTCGATGCGAGGATCATTTGTAAAGAACAGAGGGTGTCATATCCTGTACAGATGGTAAAGCCCAATGGGGCAAATTCATAATTTGTGATATTGGGCTATACAAATAAAGTTGACTTGACTTGACTTGACTTCAGAAAAAGGAAGGGAAAGAATCAGACCTCTGTGGCAGCTACAGGACTGTAAAACTCTGACCAATCAACTGACACTCAGAGCGAGATGAGAGAACCAATCATGTGTCATCCTGCTCATGTCCCTCCCTCCTCCCCGCTGTTGCTGGAAATATCAAACACACAGTTCATCTGCAGAAATACAGAGATAGCAGGGAAATCCCTTCTGTAGGGAACAATGTCAGAGAAAATGCAGCCAAAAATACCACTTCCAGTGTTACTTCTGACGACTCATCATGCTAAACAGACAAAGAGAAGAAAGAGGGAGGAAGAAAAGACTGAAAGACAAAACTCTGGATAAAGCTAAGAGGACAAACCAGAGTGAACATCGTGGAGACACTGAGACATCTGAAGGGACTGAAAAGTGATGCAGAAGTTACTTTCGTCCTGTTGGACAGGTAATTATTTGTTTAGCTTAGGGAGGAGTTATTTTCATGAAATATGTAATGTTTGCTAACTTAGCTACTGTTGTAGCACGTATTAGCCTGATGCTAACGTTAGCTTCTCTGTGGGTGTAAGCTGGTCGTAGGTGTGGCTTGTATTGAAGAGGTTATAGGATATGACATTTTGACCATATTGCACAGTCATAATCATCACTGTCTGCATTATAAAGGTGACAAAATGACGTTGATATATTGGCTTTGAACGGGACGATTTACAGCTGTGGTGATGTAGCATAACAGCTCTCCTCTCCCTGCTGAATGCTACTGTTCAAGTTTGAAGGGGTGGAGCTTTGGACGGAGCACTGATGGGAGGAGAGTGTGGAGGTAAGGGGAGGCTGAGAGGAGGTGCTACTTTCAAATCTTGCTAGCTCTTTCAACTCATGAATTGTAGCTTTAATAAATTAATTATCAATTATCAATAATTAACAAAACTATTAATTATTAATCAGCGATTTGCTCGTTGAATCAGGGGAACCATCTCTTTTTATCAAAGGTTTAAGCTTATTTGATCGATCAGTCCGATATCATAAGATCATAAAACTCTGAATCAGGAATTTTATGCATTTGCTTCATATATGTGTGTGTGTGTGTGTGTGTGTGTGTGTAGTGTCAAGGGAAGGAGTTAATTCTTTTCTAGAGGTAATTCACTGTTACTGTTAAAAATTAAGTGGATATTTTAGTTTGATTGACACCAACTCAAGAATCAGAAAAGGGCCGAAGCGTCCTACTTTGTGCAGGTTTTCCTGGTTCCAGGCAGGTCCAGAAGGCAGCTTAGTGGGCTCTGGTGCTTCTCGAATTCACAGTCCAGACTGGAGGTTAAGACTGTCGGCAGGGTGGAACGAGAGCGAGCTGGGTTGTCGCTGATCAGCTGGCCTATTGGTCACCGGAGAGACTTGGGTCGCACATTGGTGGCGATGGCTGGACGCTGACTGGCTTTCGATGGCAGATGGTGTCGTATAAATTATTCAGATAATACATTCATTAAATTTCGTTTGGCCAGAAGGGTATCGTCTTAACGTTAATTCCAAATAAAAGAAATGAAAACATTGAAATGAAAGCACTGTTGCTTTTTAGACTGAACTTGACTGATCAGATGTTAAAAATTAACACGTAGACATAACCAAATAACAGAGAGCGAGAATAAAAAAAGAACTAATGAGACATAGATGAAGACCGGAAAAACGAAAGACAACAGCTAAAAGACAACTGAAGTCTGGAGATTTTTGGTTTTCTATTATTCTTGAGAAGTGGTGGAATTGGGAGGAGTTAAACGATCCTTCCTCTCTTTTCACTTTTAATTCATATGTAAGTGAATTGAATATAATCTACTCGTTAACTTATGAATCACATATTCACTTCCCACTATAAACCAAACAAATTATGACCTTAGTGTTAAGCACGTGATGAGACATTTGATAATCACCAGTTTCAGCAAATGTTATAAGCAGATTATTATCACATAACTTTAAGATGTAATGCATCTCATGATGTAGTTTACCAAACTAAACAAGATTAAACAGGATTAATTCAACCATGCTAACAAAGAAAAACAATAGATTATAATTACTAAGTTATTAACTTTGAACACAGCTTTGCATAAAGTTCACAGATGAAATATCAAAAGATTATATGGAAGATTTACCTTCATTGTCCACTAGATGGCAATGTGGCTCCATGATAGAATTTATCTTAAAACAACTCACTTGTAACTCAGTGACACATACTGCTTCAGGGGTCAAAAAAGGATCAAAATTCATCTTTTCATTTGAGGACTAATTTTTATCCAACTCATATCATGTTTAGATACTCATAACCTTTTATTTTACATTACATAGAGAACTTCATCCACAAAATCTGAGTGTTTTCACATCTGTGAGCCAGTTTTATGGCTTTCTTCTTTTTCATCTCTGGGGTCCATAAACACATCACAGATAAGAGCGATGGAGGTGTGGAGGTCACTGTGTGTGTGTGTGTGTGTGTGTGTGTGTGAGAGAGAGAGAGAGAGAGAGAGATTTGGGGGAAGAAAACACATAAAGTTGCAATTCAATTGTAAGGAATGTGTTATTGAATTGAAGAATTATTTGATATTCTGTAATACATGCAGGTACAAAAAGAGAAAGGAGAAGGGACTTTTAAAGTCTATCGGAGAGCTAACTGCTAAACAGCAAAAAAAAAAAACAACGAGCAAAGTGGAATGAAAACTCAAAGAGGTACAAGAAGAAGAAAAAATGCCTCCAGACAATTCTGAACGACAGCCCCCCATCTGATGTCTCTGGCACAGATGACCAACTCCTACAGCCCAGACCAGTGCTACAGCCCAGGGACGAAAATGACAGGATTGCACAATCCTATAATAAGGTGTTATTGCTTTTATATCTCAGCACTCACCCAATCAACCTATCGATCACTCACTTGCTGCCCTCTCCATCACTGTCATTCCTTTCTTTTTCACTCACTCACTGACTCACTTTCTTACTCAGTCACTCACTCACTCTCTGACTCACTCAGTCAGTCACACTTTGTCTTACTCAATCACTGTCTCACTCTCTTCCAGGAGGACACGCCATCAACCGGAGGAACTCAGACCATTAGTGATGCAACACAATCACCCTCTGGTCCAATGACATCAACACCTAAAAGAACAATGTCCACAAAGGAAAAACTCACACTCGACAATCTGAGAAAAAAAATAAAACATCTTGAAGCAAAGAATGCAGGGCTGCATCAGACACAAAGGAAGCTGGCAGACAAAAGGAAGGTTACACAGAACAGACGCCACAACATGAGAACCGTCGCAACACCTGCAAACACAGCCCATTGCCAGTTGTGATGGACCCAGCCACAAAGAACAACATCGTGAGATGGAATGAGTGGGTGACAAAAACATCACCATACTGGAAAAAATCTCCTGATGGTACTGAGGTTGAAGGCAAGCACACCACTCTGGAAACGAACGCGGCCAGCCTAGAAAAACTGGTGGAGCAAACAAAGAACGACCTGCCACGTTTCAAGGTTCACCTCTTCAACACAGCACACCAGTTCAGAGAGATCAGGCGGCTGAAAGAGAGATTGGTGGAAGATGAAGGAGTTGTACATTTTGACTACAGTGAAAGTTACAACTGTAAGTGGAGCACGGAAATAAAGGACACTCACTTTGGTGGAGGTCACAAACAGGTTACTTTGCATACTGGTGTCCTGTATGTGAGTGAGGGACAGCCGGAAGCCTTTGCCACGGTATCCAGCAGTCTAAAGTACGATGCTGTAGCGACGTGGGCACACCTTGATCCAGTGTGGCAGCATATAAAATCCAGTCACCCCACAGTAAAACATGTCCACCTGGTGTCTGATGGGCCAACTTCCCAATACCACAACAAGGTTTGTCATGAGCAATCACTTTTAGACTGATATTTTTTGGTCAGAATTTTATAAATCCATCAGTAAAACATGAGAAAGACAAAATACCCCATATTTACACTCACTCACTGTCACTCACTTTCTTTTTTTTTTTTTTTAATCAACTGTTTATTTGAAAAAAGTGCAAAGTACACAATTATAAACAAATTAAAACATAAAGCCCCTTAAACCCACCCGCCCCCACCCGTGGCGACAATGTTCCTCCCTTCCCTGGATAGTTCTCACATGTTACTTTGATTACACCATCATACGAATATCACAGGTTGTACATCTCATCACATCAAAATAAAAACAAGAAAAGGGGGAGGTGCAAGCAGCAAATACATCAGTCCAACATTTTTTCACCTCAGATATTGCAGACGACCACATTTGGACAGTCTTAACCTTTGCCCCATGCATCCTGGCGACTGATTGTTCCATGTAAAGAATGTCCAGATATGACAGCAACCATTGTGTCTTGGTGAGGGTGTGTGGAGGTTTCCACCGAAGTGCCAACATCTTTTTGGCCGCTGTAAGGCCAGCAAACAAAACCCGGGATATAAGAGCTGATAGATCCAATGATGAAGTATCATTTAGGAGCAATAATTTCGGACAATAGGGTACATTTTCACCAATTAGGTCTGACAAGACAGATGTCACCAGTTTCCAAAATGCGACCACTCCTGGGCACTCCCAGTACATATGCAAAAAAGAGCCCATTTGACCTAGTGAGCAAAGATCACAAGTTGGAGAGGGTACAAGTTTCATGAGGTGACGTTTCCTTGGGGTGAGGTACAGTCTATGTAATAAATTAAAATGTATCAACCTATGATTGGGGTTTTTGGATGTGGCCTCCAGATTATCCCAAACTCTCATCCAGTCAATAACCCCATCCGAGAACTCGAGGTCTCTCTCCCAAACCTGGTGAATAGCAAGGGGCTTGCGCGCTGCTCTTACTAACCGTTTATACAGTATTGAGACTAAGCCTCTTGTCCTTGCACCCACATCCACTATAGTATGGAGCTCATGTACGTCTAGAGGTGGCCCCCAAGGGACACCATAGGTGCGCATGGAAGACCGAAGTTGTAAGTAAAGAAAGAATGAAAACCCTGGTAGGTTGTAGGTTGCTCGTAGGTCAGTAAACGATCTGAGACCTTCATTATTACAAATGTCAGACAAAACATGTATGCCTTTGCTCCTCCACTGGTGATAAGAAAATGGTACCTTTCCAATTAAAAGAGCAAAGTTGTGAAAAACAGGACTGTGGGTGTGCCACTTTAAATGTGAGCTTGTAGCTTTCTCCACCAAGAGCCATACTGAGAGAAGAGAGGATAAAATAGGGCCTAACTTAGCTTTAGCATGTTTTGGAGATAAACTAGAATGAACCAGGTCTTGGAGACGATGAGGGCAGCCAAATTTTTCTTCTATTGCTCGCCAAGACACTGAAATATTAGGATCAAGCCAGGCTGATAATGGGCGCAATACATATGCCCAAAAATAAAACTTAAAGTTGGGGACAGCTAAACCTCCATCTTCCCTGCCACGCTGCAGAGTGGTAAGTTTTAAGCGGGACGCTTTGCCTTTCCAGATAAACTTTGTTACAAGCCCATGAATCCTGTCCCAATAACCCTTGGGTGGTGAGAGTGGCAGCATACTTGAGAAAAATTCACCCTGGGCAAAACATCCATTTTAACAATAGAGACACGCGCTTGCATAGAATGTGGAAGAAGAGACCATCTATCCATGTCTACTTCTATTCTATTCAAAATACCCTGGAAGTTCTTGGTGACAACTAAGTATAAAGAAGGGAAGATATCTATTCCTAGGTATTTAAATGACTTAACAATGGGAATATGGGCAGGCAGAGTAGCTGGGTCAAGATATGAATTGAGTGCCATTAATGAGGACTTGGACCAGTTAATTCGGTAGCCTGAAAGACCACTGAATTCCTCAAATGCGCCCAGCACGTGTGGCACAGAAGTTGAAACCTTATCCATATACAAAAGAATATCATCAGCAAATAAGGAGATACGGTGGGACACTTTCACTTACTTTCTGTCTCACTCTCAACATTCAACCTCTCTATCTTTCTCTCCCGCCATCCTCAGGTCTCCTTCTATTTGGCATCCACAGTGCCTTTCATAAAGGGTTTCAAGTCTGTGACCTGGAATTGTACAGAGGCATCACACGGGAAAGGTGCTCCAGACGGCGTTGGAGGAGCACTGAAAAATCTTGCCGACAGGCTGGTAGCCTATGGAACGGACATACCTGATGCTGAAGCCTTGCTGCACAACCTGTCAGAGCAGAGTTCAGTGAAACTCTTCAAGGTGACTGAAGAGGACATTGAAACATTTGGAGAGTTAGTGCCCCCATCACTGAAGACAGTGCAGGGCACTCTGAAAGAACATCAGGTAAGGTATCACTCAGTAAACAATCAGATTATGATGATTCCCATTATGTTCACTGAACAAATGTGCAACGTTACTCATATATTTTTCTGCTGTTTTTTTTCAGCTTATTGCAACAGAACCAGGGAAGATCAGAGTGAGGGATGTCTCATGCTTCTGTAAGCCTGCATGTGATTGCTGTGCTCCAAAAGAAGTCATTCTCAAAGAAGAGACGGAAAATAGGGACTCTGTTGGAGTTGGGCAATGGGTGCTCGTTAAGTATGACGGATGCCTGTATCCTGGTATTGTAACACAGGTAGGAATGTGTAGCTGTTAAGTGACGTCAAGGTTTAAAGATTATTACATTGTAATGAGATGGTAATTTCTCTTCACACCATGTCGTGCCACAGTCTCCTGCGGCAGAGTGTGATGCTCTCCTGGTCAAGCGATATCACATTTGCTGTATATGGAAATATTTGGATGGGCATGAGTGATAACTTCAAATTTTATTTTTGTACAAGAGCTATTTGTCAAGTCTGTCAATAAAAAGAATTATGAATGTTTACACTATGTGGCTATTCTGAACTATTAATAGAACATGCATGAAAAAAACATAAGGTCTACCGTTCATACATATTCAGTAATCATCAATTGAAAATGTGTGACGGTAATGAACTTATCAGTGACTCAATAAAACATTCCAAAATGTATTAAAAAACATGTATTGATCATTTATTTTAATTGAGACAGTTAGTTGAGACCCTGCTTGCTACTAATGAGAGAAAAAACTAGCAAAATTGACCTAAAATTGTTTTTGCAAAAGTTAGGACAATTTCGTGAGAATCACCCAGCTGGGATAGACTCCAGCCCCCAAATACAGCTTACATGTTGATGTATCAGCATTAATACTCCAATAATATAATATATGATACAATATGAACTGGAGCAGGTACTTTAAAATTTGAGAAATTTTGTAGAACAGTGTTGTATTGACAGCTAACAGACCATTGGTGAAATGTGTTTTGGTAATAATAATAATAGCTGGTTAATGAGTGCTTTACTTTATGTATTTGTGTACTTACTTGATGCCGATAACTGATGGATCAGCTAGCTCAAAAGTTTTGTCTTCACTTTCTCAGGTGAAATGAGCAGCGTGTCTTCTGTTAAACACTTCAGTTGTGTTCCGTTCTGTTCTAATCTGCTTTGATCTGTATTCTAATCTGCTTTGATCTGTATTCTAATCTGCTTTGATCTGTATTCTAATCTACTTTGATCTGTATTCTATTCTGCTTTGATCTGTACTGTACCTTCTATTATCATTTGCTTATTTGGTTACCCGGCAACATAAAGTAACTAAGTATTGTCAAAAATCAATAAGTGCATTATTACACATTAATATATCTTAATGCATAATGCATGTATACACACACACACACACACACCCACATCAGTCTAGTGTCCAGTGACCAGTCCAGTTAACAACAGACAGAGAGTCTAAGCAGGTCAGTTTTTATCCAGACATGCAGTGTAAATTTGAACTCTACAGCGTGTTAAACTGTAGAAAAAGCTTGAATCTCTGCTTGCAGAGGGAATTTTCCAGAGTGGCGCCACAGACGGGTAAGTAACCTTAACATTCACTTTTTATAGTTTTATTGTTGTTGGTTGAGGAGTTGTTGGTAACATGTACCCTTCTATTCAATGATATTATCGAAGTCACAGTTGCTAACAGTTCTCACTGAGATAAGATGACCTATGTTAGCTAAGTATTATTTCTGAAGGCTGCTGACTGAGATAAGAATACATAGCTGGCGTCAAATAAATGCAAAGATCAAATTGTCTCTGCATGAAGGCAAATTGTGTATATTTATATAATTGTATATGTACATAATTACTGTATCTGTGTTTATACAGCTAAGTTGACATGAAGGCTACACATGAAAAAAGATATGGTCTACATGTAGCTGTATAGATACAGTATGTCTTAACTGATAGCATGAAGCATTTGTTAATCATGATTCAGCTATATTAACTATGCTCTTATTTTCATAGTAATCAAGCAAATTGCAATCAGAACAGACCAATAGCTGGTAAGTAGGCCAAGGTTATGGTACAAAATGATGCTTGTAGCTTTACTGTACAACTACCAGAAGCTAGCACCAGCAATGGTTCATAAAGGATCTTTGCTAGGCTAAATACTGGAAGCAAAATGAATCAATTATTAAAATAGTTGCCTATCGACTCATTGATTACTCTGCCAATCCTTTTGGCTCTGACTGACATCTTTTTTGATGCAGGTATTGAGACAAGACTTTTATGATATCTATCCTTAACCTAAACTTACTGTATATCTTACCTTAAATGTGATCTGTCCCTGGCTAACAGCACCTGCCTGATGTGGCAGGGGACCACGCTGCATGATGTCCTGCAGTCCCTGGATCAAGAAACGTTACAGCCACCTCACCGATGGTGGAACTGTAAAAGAGCAAAAACATGACAATGAACTCCATGAACTGCCATGTTCAAAACAGGCGCATTAAAACACAAAGTAATATCTGCATTTACAAAGGTCAATCAGCTAGTTTAACAAAGTAACTGCAAATACTGTAATATGGGGCAGGGGCATGATGGGAATTGCAGACATAATTTAAAAAAAAAAAAAAAAACACTTCAATTAAAATCTGCCTGTTTATATTAATTTCAATCAACTCAATGTTCTCTCTATTTGGGATTTTATGAATATAATCCTTATGTTTTATTTTTTTTTATTATTAACTACAATGGGTGCATTTTATTTGAAATTTAATTAAATAGTTGTCTCAAAATCAAAAACACAATCATATTGAATGTATTTTATCTAATACATTTATTCAAATCTACTTGAGCACAGAATCATTTCTTACAGTGAAGTGACCCTGTGACCATGACGCCCTCCACCTAGCTGACTATCTACCTGTGACCACACAGGCATGCAAGGTCTCATATCATGTATAAACGTGTTATTTGCTCAGATGTACAGTATGTGTGCAAAAATATGTAATACCACATGACTTCAATGACAGATTGACCTCTCCTTCTGCTATTTGGAGAATTAAATTACATTAGCTTTCGATCCACCACGACTCAGAGCTTTGGACGATTCATTACCCATTGTGTTAGTTTACACTGAGATAAACTGACAAACAACTAAAAGTCTTCAATATGTATGTTACTTCTGCCCCAAAGGTCACCAATTAAAATTTCCAGCAGCAGTGGTCAGAAATCACACTGGCAGCAAGTCTGTCAGCACTGCTATGTAACTCATAACAGTCTTAATACACACCCGCTGACAGCAAGTCTGTCAGCACTGCTATGTAACTCATAACAGTCTTAATACACACCCGCTGACAGCAACTCTGTCAGCACTGCTATGTAACTCATAACAGTCTTAATACACACCCGCTGACAGCAACTCTGTCAGCACTGCTATGTAACTCATAACAGTCTTAATACACACCCGCTGACAGCAACTCTGTCAGCACTGCTATGTAACTCATAACAGTCTTAATACACACCCGCTGACAGCAACTCTGTCAGCACTGTTATGTAACTCATAACAGTCTTAATACACACCCGCTGACAGCAACTCTGTCAGCACTGCTATGTAACTCATAGCAGTCTTAATACACACCCGCTGACAGCAACTCTGTCAGCACTACTATGTAACTCATAGCAGTCTTATGACCCCCAAAGACAACATCCATAGGGGCCCCGAGCAGCCGACCCCCCCGTTCTTGGCTTAACCGAAAATGGCCTCCAGGGCCCTACCCCGGGAACGTCTTCCCTCTGGTTCAAGCCTCAACGTAGGTCTGCCTGTGTTGATCTGTATTCTGATCTGCTTTGATCTTTATTCTATTCTGCTTTGATCTGTATTCCATTCTGCTTTGATCTGAATTCTAATCTGCTTTGATCTGTATTCTATTCTGCTTTGATCTGTATTCTATTCTGCTTTGATCTGTACTGTACCTTCTATTATCATTTGCATATTCGGTTACCCGGCAACAATAAGTAACTAAGTATTGTCAAAAATCAATAAGTGCATTATTACACATTAATATATCTTAATGCATAATGCATGTATACACACACACACACACACACACACACACACATCAGTCTAGTGTCCAGTGACCAGTCCAGTTAACAACAGACAGAGAGTCTAAGCAGGTCAGTTTTTACCCAGACATGCAGTGTAAATTTTAACTTTACAGCGTGTTAAACTGTAGAAAAAGCTTGAATCTCTGCTTGCAGAGGGAATTTTCCAGAGTGGCGCCACAGACGGGTAAGTAACCTTAACATTCACATGTTGGCAACATCTTTAACACATTTTTTTTTCAACTGAACATGGTTTTTATAGTTTTATTGTTGTCGGTTGAGGAGATGTTGGCAACATGTACCCCTCTGTTCGATGATATTATCGAGTCACAGTTGCTAACAGTTCTCACTGAGATAAGATGACCTATGTTTGCTAAGTATTATTTCTGAAGGCTGCTGACTGAGATAAGAATACATAGCTGGCGTCAAATAAATGCAAAGATAAATTGTCTCTGCATGAAGGCAAATTGTGCCCGTGGAGACGGTAGGTAACGTTAACTTGTCATTATTTAGCAAGCTAACATTATCTGTATTCTACCTTCTGTTTATGCCTGTGAAGTGATAGAATATTTGTCATAAATGGTCAAAATGTTCAGTGCAACATCGTCTGTCTTATGGTAATGTACTGCCTGTTTTATAGCAACATTTTTACGACCAAATTCATGTTTATTAGTATGCTAATCGCGAGTAAAACTAATCGCTAATTAGCCTACTTGCTAGGTCTTTGCCTTGACTGTAACATCTAAATAGGGGAAATTGCCCCTCCTATTATACATGTATATAATTATTGTATCTGTGTTTATACAGCTAAGTTGACATGAAGGCTAAACATGAAAAAAGATATGGTCTACATGTAGCTGTATAGATACAGTATGTCTTAACTGATAGCATGAAGCATTTGTTGATCATGATTCAGCTATATTAACTATGCTCTTATTTACATAGTAATCAAGCAAATTGCAATCAGAGCAGACCAATAGCTGGTAAGTAGGCCAAGGTTATGGTACAAAATGATGCTTGTCGCTTTACTGTACAACTACCAGAAGCTAGTGTTGGGATTTTGTGTATGCATTTAGTTAGATTGTAGCTATATTTTTATTAGCCTAAGTTTAAAAATCATATAACCAGAGGCATCGCTTAAAAGATGGTTTTTCAGCTGCACATAAAAGCTGCAAACTGTAATTTGTTTCTCTTTTTCAGGTCACATTATTCTCATCCTACTGCCTTGGTCTCACACACTCAGAGTGCATGGTAAAATTACAGTGTATTCTTCTCCAGACTCTTGTTGATTCAGCCTGTACACTTCCTAAGCATTTTGTAACCAATAATTTTGTGCTCATTGCAGTTATGTATCTCCAGGAGACAATAGGAAGGATTCACACAGCGGGAAAAAGAGGTTCTGTTTTCCCTAACATGATAGATAAGCCTGTTGAGATGTGAAAGGTCATGCTTGTGCTATTTTATGATTTGTTTTAAGCATAGACATGTTTACTAGTTATGGTTTGTTATTATCAGATATTTTTACTAGTTATGGTTTGTTTTAATTATACACACTTATAACTTTATGATATATTCAGTTATATACAGTTTTACTAGTTGTGAGGTTAACTATTTTATTCTGATAAATATGTTGAAATGCTTTATTATGTATAATGAATAGTAGAGGTGTAACGATTCATCCATTCCATCGATGTATCGATTTATATTCCTATGAGCCAACTACATCGATCTGTGCTCGGCAAGTTGGCCTTCTGGACGACGTATATCGATCAAACATCGTTTCAAAATGTAATCCATTGATTGTATCGATACTAGGAAATAACGCATTGGACTTAAACACGGCAAACTATGGGTATGTTTTTTGAAAGACATTAAACGTTACGTGCCGCTTCCTGTGTGAAACGTCATTACCAAGCGCCAGCAGACAACACAACATGGCGGATGGCGGGGGAGAAGCCGGCGAGCGTGAAATTTTCAAGCCACAATTGCGGTCCAGTGTGTGGAAACACTTTGGCTTTTACAAAGACGGAGATGTTTTAAATAAGTCGCTCGCTGTTTGCAGGATATGTAAAGGCCAAGTAAAATACAACGGCAACACGACAAATCTCTCCAACCACCTACTAAGGCGCCATGGGATTTCACAGAACGCCGACCGTCCAGGCACCTCTTGTAGCGTTCCCGCTGCAGCAGCAGCGCAAGGTAACATGACATCTGCAGAAGCCTCAGGCCTCGCTAGCATGTTTAGTCAGAGACTTGGCCAAAATTCAGCTCGGGCGAAAAACATCACGGCAACAATTGCCAAGTTTATCTGCAAAGACATGCGGCCCTACAGTGTGGTTGAAAATCCGGGGTTCTGTGAAATGATTCAAACGTTGGAGCCACGGTACCAGATACCGAGCCGACCACACTTGGAAAAGGTTATTCCTGCATTGTACGAACGTATTAAGACTGATGTTAAGCTGTCGCGCTCTCAAGCTGAACGAGTAGCGATAACGACGGATGGCTGGACATCATGCTCAAATTAAGGGTATGTGACAATTACCTCTCATCACATTGATCAGGAGTGGAAAATGAAGACCTTTGTTCTGCAAACCAGAGTTTTAACTGAGGCCCATACTGGTAAAAATATTGGTGCGTTACTGCGTGAAGCCTGCACGGAGTGCAAAATCTCAGACAAGAATCCTGCCATCGCCACAGATAACGCCAGGAACATGATTGTGGCCAGTGCAGAAGCCCAGTTCAGTCCACACATTACTTGCTTAGCACACACTCAACCTTGCCTCGCACAAGGGTTTGGGGTGGACCGTGCTTCCAGGTTGTTGGGGAGAGTGCGAAAAATTGTTGGATATTTTCACCGCAGCCTGTCACGTCCTACGGGAAAAACAAAAGCTGATGGATTTACCACAACATAAACTGATCCAGGACATAATCACCAGATGGAACAGTTCATTCGACATGCTTGAACGTTTTTTGGAACAACAGCCAGCTGTAATGGCAACTCTGATGTCCAAGGATCTGCGCAAGGGTGTCACAGATGTAGGCACGCTAAGTGAGAGTGACATTGCCAACATGGAGGACATTGTTCATTTGATGGGTCCTGTCAAAATGGCAACCACTGTGATGTGTGAGGAAGACCAGCCAACTCTCTCTGTAATTGCTCCTCTTCAAGCCAAACTGCTGAAACACCTACAGCCACGTGAAGACGACTCAACCCTGGTTGCAGAGATTAAGAGGGTGATGGCTGATGACCTCTCCACACGCCACAGAGGCACCCAAGATGCTCTCAACATAGGTAAATAATTTGGGCTCTTAATTAAAATCTTAGTTACTGTAGTTAATATTTTAGGTTACTCAACTGATTTGTAAAACACACACTGCATTTTCAAGTTTTAATTTGAGTTGAGTTGAAAACTTAACAGAATATCTGCAATATATTTATCTCATTACTGTGCCATATTTCTTTTAAAAACATACTAAAGTTTAATCTACTGACTATTTTGTGCATGAGGAAGTGGTCATCAGTTGCAACTTAATTTAATAATGCAATGCAATATTCTTGTTCTTTAAACAGCAGCAGCGTTGGACCCACGATTTAAAGAACTGCCCTACCTGGAAAAAGAGGACAGAGAACAGGTCTACATAAAACTGGTTCTTGAGGCAGAAGTGTTCCACCAGGTAACTCTTTTCTCCTCTTTCCTCTGCTCTGTTCTCTTCTCTCCTTTCAGTTGTCCTCTCTCAACTCTCATCTGTTGTTTTACCTTTGTATACATTTCTGTGTGTAGTCTTACAGAGCAGAAATTTTAACAGTTCACACTTTCTTATATCCATAGATACAAGCAATGGAAAGTCAGGAGGAAGACGAGGGAGGCTCAAGCACAAAGCTGTCAGGATTCAAGGAAGAGACAACAAGTGTGTTTCATTTGATAACAACAATAGATTGTTCTTGTTTTGTATTAATGGGAAATGAGAAACACAACTATATTTTGAAATAAAGCTCTTATGTTGTAGCTCCAAGTGGGTCACCTCCCTGTAAGAAGAAAGCCTTGGATGCGCTGTTTGGAGATTCCTTCACCCAAAGAAAAAGAAAATCCACAAGCGAGACAGCCAGAGCAGAGGTGATAAGGTACCGAGCAAAAGATGAGTTGCCATTGACTGAAAATGCCATGAAGTGGTGGAGAGCTCAGGAAAAAGAGCTACCTCTACTTTCAACCCTTGTAAACGCTACCTGTGTATTCCCGGCACCAGTGTGCCAGCAGAGCGAGTTTTTAGTACAGCTGGCGACATAGTGAACGCACAGAGAAGTGTTCTGTGGCCAGATCATGTTGATCAGTTGATATTTAAAAAAAAATCTGTAGTCATTGAAGACTAGTTGGTGAGACTTGATCTTTTGTATTAGTGCACAGCTGTTTGTTTATTAAAATGGGAGCTGTAGCAGGTTCAACCACTGCTCATTTAACCTGAAAAGGTGTTAGTTGCACATTATTTTTGATGTTAATGTTGTATTTGTTATTTCTATGTTGAAAAACAGCAAAAGTAGCAGGTAAACCTACTGTTAATTCAACCTGAAGAGATGTTGGTTGCACTTTATTTTTGACATGAATATTGTGTCTTTTTTATGTTGAAAAACAAAATCAGAAGTAGCAGATAAATCTACTGTTGAAAAATGCTGGTTTCACTTACTGCACTTCCTCCTATTGATTCAAGTGTTGGATGCACTTTGTTCAAATAAAATTGAATGCATTTGCCATCAGCTGTTGTTTACATGTTTGTTTCCATAGTTAATTTATACCTGATTCAGATTCCCGCACAAGAAACAACAGGAATCTAGGACACTTCACCTGCACTGCCCAGTATCCAGGTATTTATTTCAGTCACACTGGTTGAATTTTTGGCTAACAAGTGACTGAATCGATTTCAAGGCACTGAATCGTTTCAGATTAGATCATTCAAAATGAACCAATATCGTCCTGGAATCGAATCGGCAAACCACGAATCGTGATACTGAATCGAATCGTTACACCCTAATGAATAGTGTAAAAGTAGTTTCATGGTTTTCAGACAAAGAACAGAGATTCCTCTCATCTAAGACCACACAGGAAAGCAGGTGAATGGTAGGGCAACTCTGCCTTGGGAGTCAGACACTTGTTACCGGTTTAATACTGCTTATAGTAGGGGAAAGGATTGCAAGGTACCTTTCAAATAGTGGAGTACGGGAAGAACTAGAATAAGTACCATCTACCCAGAGAGGTAAAGTGCGGGAAGAAACTAGCATAGTACCATTTGCCCTGTGGGCCCTGTGGGGTAAAGTACGGAAAAGACTCGTACAAGTACCATTTGCCTGGGTAGAGTATGGGAAGCATCTAGGGAAAGTACCATCCACATTTGAAGTAAGGGAAAAGCAATCACAAGTACCCTATAAGGAGAGCTAAACCACCTGCTTTTTCCTAACAATTCTTATCTCAGTCAGCAGCCGTCAGAAATAATCCTTCGTTAACATAGGTCATCTTATCTCAATGAGAACTGTTAGCAACTGTGACTCGATAATATCATTGAACAGAAGGGTACATGTTGCCAACATCTCCTCAACCGACAACAATAAAATTATAACAACCATGTTCAGTTGAAAAAAAACTTGTTAAAGATGTTGCCAACATGTGAATGTTAAGGTTACTTACCCGTCTGTGGCACCACTCTGGAAAAATTTACACTGCATGTCTGGGTAAAAACTGACCTGCTTAGACTCTCTGTCTGTTGTTAACTGGACTGGTCACTGGACACTAGACTGATGTGTGTGTGTGTGTGTGTGTGTGTGTATACATGCATTATGCATTAAGATACATTAATGTGTAATAATGCACTTATTGATTTTTGACAATACTTAGTTACTTTGCGGTTGCCCGGGTAACCGAATATGGAAATGATAATAGAAGGTACAGTACAGATCAAAGCAGATTAGAATACAGATCAAAGCAGAATAGATTACAGATCAAAGCAGATTAGAATTCAGATCAAAGCAGAATGGAATACAGATCAAAGCAGAATAGAATAAAGATCAAAGCAGATCAGAATACAGATCAACACAGGCAGACCTACGTGAGGCTTGAACCAGAGGGAAGACGTTCCCGGGGTAGGGCCCTGGAGGCCATTTTCGGTCAAGCCAAGAACGGGGGGGTCAGCTGCTCGGGGCCCCTGTGCGGACCCCCTATGGATGTTGTCTTTGGGAGTCATAAAACTGTTATGAGTTACATAGCAGTGCTGACAGAGTTTCTGTCAGCGGGTGTGTATTAAGACTGTTATGAGTTACATAACAGTGCTGACAGAGTTGCTGTCAGCGGGTGTGTATTAAGACTGTTATGAGTTACATAGCAGTGCTGACAGAGTTGCTGTCAGCGGGTGTGTATTAAGACTGCTATGAGTTACATAGCAGTGCTGACAGAGTTGTTGTCAGTGGGTGTGTATTAAGACTGTTATGAGTTACATAACAGTGCTGACAGAGTTGCTGTCAGCGGGTGTGTATTAAGACTGTTATGAGTTACATAGCAGTACTGACAGAGTTGCTGTCAGCGGGTGTGTATTAAGACTGTTATGAGTTACATAGCAGTGCTGACAGAGTTGCTGTCAGCGGGTGTGTATTAAGACTGTTATGAGTTACATAGCAGTGCTGACAGAGTTGCTGTCAGTGGGTGTATATTAAGACTGTTATGAGTTACATAGCAGTACTGACAGAGTTGCTGTCAGCGGGTGTGTATTAAGACTGTTATGAGTTACATAGCAGTGCTGACAGAGTTGCTGTCAGTGGGTGTGTATTAAGACTGTTATGAGTTACATAGCAGTGCTGGCAGAGTTGCTGTCAGTGTGATTTCTGACCACTGCTGCTGGAAATTTTAATTGGAGAGCTTTAGGGCAGAAGTAACATACATATTGAAGACTTTAGATTGTTTGTCAGTTTGTCTCAGTGTAAACTAAAACAATGGGTAAAGAATCGCCCAAAGCTCTGAGTCGTGGGTGGATCGAAGCTAATGTAATTTAATTCTCCAAATAGCAGAAGGAGAGGTCAACCTGTCATTGAAGTCATGTGGTATTACATATTTTTGCACACATACCGTACATCTGAGCAAATAACACCTTTATACATGATGTGAGACCTTGCATGCCTGTGTGGTCACAGGTAGATAGTCAGCTAGGTGGAGGGCGTCATGGTCACAGAGGTCACTTCACTGTAGAGAAATGATTCTGTGCTCATGTAGATTTGAATTAATGTATTAGATAAAAATACATTCAATATGATTGTGTTTTTGATTTTGAGACAACTATTTAATTAAATTTCAAATAAAATGCACCCATTGTAGTTAATAAAAAATAAAACATAAGGATTATATTTATAAAATTACAAATAGAGAGAACATTGATATGATTGAAATTAATATAAACAGGCAGATTTTAATTGAAGTGGGTTTTTTTAAAAATTATGTCCGTAATTCCCATCATGCCCCTGCCCCATATTACAGTATTTGCAGTTAGTTTGTTAAGCTAGCTGATTCACCTTTGTAAATGCAGATATTACTTTGTGTTTTAATGCTCCTGTTTTGAACATGGCAGTTTATGGAGTTCATTTGTCATGTTTTTGCTGTTTTACAGTTCCACCATCGGTGAGGTGGCTGTAACGTTTCTTGATCCAGGGACTGCAGGACGTCATGCAGCCTGGTCCCCTGCCACGTCAGGCAGGTGCTGTTAGCCAGGGACAGATCACATTTAAGGTAAGATATACAGTAAGTTTAGGTGAAGGATAGATATCATAAAAGTCTTGTCTCAATACCTGCATCAAAAAAGATGTCAGTCAGAGCCAAAAGGATTGGCAGAGTAATCAATGAGTCGATAGGCAACTATTTTAATAATTGATTCATTTTTCATTTTTTAAAGTGGTTCACTGGTTCCAGTATTTAGCCTAGCAAAGATCCTTTATGAACCATTGCTGGTGCTAGCTTCTGGCAGTTGTACAGTAAAGCGACAAGCATCATTTTTGTACCATAACCTTGGCCTACTTACCAGCTATTGGTCTGTTCTGATTGCAATTTGCTTGATTACTATGAAAATAAGAGCATAGTTAATATAGCTGAATCATGATCAACAAATGCTTCATGCTATCAGTTAAGACATACTGTATCTATACAGCTACATGTAGACCATACCTTTTTTCATGTTTAGCCTTCATGTCAACTTAGCTGTATAAACACAGATAATAACAATAATTATGTACATATACAATTATATAAATATACACAATTCACCTTCATTGCAGAGACAATTTGATCTTTGCATTTATTTGACGCCAGCTATGTATTCTTATCTCAGTCAGCAGCCTTCAGAAATAATACTTAGCTAACATAGGTCATCTTATCTCAATGAGAACTGTCAGCAACTGTGACTCGATAATATCATCGAACAGAAGGATACATGTTGCCAACATCTCCTCAACCGACAACAATAAAACTATAAAAACCATGTTCAGTTGAAAAAAAACTTGTTCAAGATGTTGCCAACATGTGAATGTTAAGGTTACTTACCCGTCTGTGGCGCCACTCTGGAAAATTCCCTCTGCAAGCAGAGATTCAAGCTTTTTCTACAGTTTAACACGCTGTAGAGTTCAAATTTACACTGCATGTCTGGATAAAAACTGACCTGCTTAGACTCTCTGTCTGTTGTTAACTGGACTGGTCACTGGACACTAGACTGATGTGTGTGTGTGTGTGTGTGTGTATACATGCATTATGCATTAAGATACATTAATGTGTAACAATGCACTTATTGATTTTTGACAATACTTAGTTACTTTGCAGTTGCCCGGTAACCGAATATGCAAATGATAATAGAAGGTACAGTACAGATCAAAGCAGATTAGAATACAGATCAAAGCAGATTCGAATTCAGATCAAAGCAGATTAGAATACAGATCAAAGCAGATTCGAATTCAGATCAAAGCAGATTAGAATACAGATAAAAGCAGATTAGAACACAGATCAAAGCAGATTAGAACACAGATCAAAGCAGATTAGAATACAGATCAAAGCAGATTCGAATTCAGATCAAAGCAGATTAGAATACAGATCAAAGCAGATTAGAATACAGATAAAAGCAGATTAGAACACAGATCAAAGCAGATTAGAACACAGATCAAAGCAGATTAGAATACAGATCAAAGCAGATTAGAACACAGATCAAAGCAGATTAGAATACAGATCAAAGCAGATAAGAACAGAATAGAACACAACTGAAGTGTTGAACAGAAGACACGCTGCTCATTTCACCTGAGAAACTGAAGACAAAACTTTTGAGCTAGCTGATCCATAGTAGGAGTATTAATGCTGATACATCAACATGTAAGCTGTATTTGGGGACTGGAGTCTATCCCAGCTGTCTTTGGGTGGAAGGCAGGGTACACCCTGGACAAGTCTCCAGTTCATCACAGGACACATAGAGACAGACAACCACTCACACTCACATTCACACCTACGGTCAATTTAAATTAGCCAATTAACCTAATCCCCATGCATGTTTTTGGATGGTGGAGAGAACCCACACAGACACAGGAGAACACAGTAAGGCCCTGGGGCCGGGAATCGAACCCAGTACCTTCTTGCTGTGAGCGACATCCCAGCTGGCGAGTCACATTAGTTTCTTGCAGTGAAGTTCTGTGAAAATATTGATCACTACATCAAGCATATTTTTCATTAATATTGACGCCTAATGTATATATAATATACATATATATATGTATATATATACACACACACATATATACGTGTATATGTATATACACGTATATATGAGTGTGTGTGTATATATATGTGATATATACGTATACGTATATATATACACACACACATATATATGTGTGTGTGTATATATATACGTATACATGTATATATACGTATATATATGTATGTAAAATAATTTTGTTCGTGCATAATAACAATAAAGACTCTTGAACCTTTGAATTAGCAGTCCAGCAGGACAACAGATTAGCAGTGCATGGAGTCAACCATGTAAACTTGTGTGGAGCACAATGTTTGGCAGCTCATCACCTCCAACACGCCAACTTGCAGACGAAAGTAGTTTGTCTGGAACAACGATGGAATTTGAACTTGCAGAGCATAATTGATCTCAGCCACCTCGTCGACTGTATCTGATGAATTACAGTAGACGTCTGATCCAGGAGACCTTCAAGAGTCTGGAAAAGTATGGGATGAGATGATCTACATGGAGCTACATGGCAGCATTCCATACAGGGGAGTTAGTTCAAATAGTAGAGTGCTTGCTTAGTATGTGAGAGGTAGTGGGATTGATGCCCACATTCTCCACAATAGTTTAGCTTCTATCTTGGCTGCTTTGAAGCGATAGTCCCATTGTTCAGATCCCTTTTATGCAAAGAGTTGGAAACCTTTTTTGTAGCCACGTCTGGTTTTCACATGTAAACTTTTTAAAATTTGAAATAGTTTGCTTTGGAAATGGTCTTGAAGACCTGAGCTGACTGTTCCAGTAATAATGAAGCATGTTATGTTTGGGCAAAAAATAATAAGGACAAACTGTCTCCATTAAGGAAGGAATTCAAAACCAGTGGTGGAGTTCCACGGTGACAATTGCCGATCGGCAGTGCATCCATGTGCAATACCGCACATGGATGAAGTGTTTGTCGCACCATGCCACAACACAACATGCAGAAACACGCACTTTGCATCGGATATCAGCTGATCATTTATGGAATTAAAGTTTTCACGGATAATATACAAGCATCATTAGATGGAGCTTGATGCATATATGCATGTCCGATCCCTAAAACCTCTCTCTCGCTCCAAATATTTCTAATCTTTGGTCATGTTTACATGACATGTTTCAAAGACATCAGTGTATTGTGGTACATATACATGGGAGAAGTACATACAAAAATTGTAATTTCCAACAGTGACAAGCAACATTTATGTGTATTTTTAAATTTACACACTGTCATAAGCAGGGGTAGATTTTATGAGTAGCTACTTGAAGATCTGTGCTACTTAGATGTTGATGAATGCAGAATCCATCAAATTAGCTAGCTGACCAAACTTTGACATTTTAAATAGCACAACTGACATAGACAAGGCATACTATAAACTTATTTGGGAATGTGATTTCCCTTTCTCCCTAATCCTGCCCTTTCAAGGGCTCTTTTCTGGATGGACTTGTGGCGTTATCGTTCTTTCTTTTGGCCAAACAGAGGAAAAGGTGTGTGTATGTGGTCTTTCTCTTTTTTTGTATTAATGGCTGGTGGGGTTGACCTCTGTGGTAAACCTCATGCAGAGGTAAGGACTGAACAGCCTCAAAACCTCAGCTGGAAGAAATAAAGAAAAAGTAAAGGGAAATTGAATTCAACTGAACTTTATTTTGAATATGTTCAAAAGAACCAGAATGAAAAAATTAAACAAAAATGACGATATAGTTATAAAAAAACATCCAGACATAAATGAAGATAAACATACAGCCCAACAATTCCTTGGATTATTGGATAGTTTTTGTTTAGAAATTAACATGAAGGCACAACAGCAAGATAGCATAATGAAATTTAAATTATGGTATTCCCATAACATTGATGGTGGGATCAGGATCATGCTGAATTAATAGTATTGTCAATATATCTATGAAAAAGTATACAAGGTCTCAGGGGAGAATTGATCCTCACCAGAGGAGTTCTAAGAGAGTAGATGTCTTTTTCCTGTATTCTGGTACCTTTAAATAGGTTGTTTGATAGCCACTTTTAACTGTCTATACAAGCATGAGAAGTGTATAACTTAAAAATTGTAATGACAGTTGTATCATCATAATTGTTATTATTATAAATTATAATAATATATTGGTCAAGAGGAAGTGTTGGCACCAGTTCACATATTAAAAAGCTAGAAGTGCAGAAATGGATTGGTAACAGCATACAGTATGTATACAGCAGAATGCATAGAGATGTCCACACATGCGCCCATGATCCACATTAACAGGCTACGTAGACCAGATTTTCAGGCTTAAGTAACGCCCATTTTTCACATGAATATGTATGTGTGAGTGAAGACAGTGTACAAAGAAAAGCCTCACAAGTATGTTCTCGCCTTTGGCCGCCTATGATAATATTGTGGTGGCTAGCTCAAAAATGTGTCTTGAGCTGTAATGATTTCATTGACAATAAATCAGACCTGCAACTCCTTGCATGTTAGCTTGCAAGCTTGAAATCTTACCTCGAAGCGTCATGGCGATCAGAGGGTAAAAGTGTTGTTGTTGTTTTTGTTGTTGTTGACAACGTGGTCGGAGAAAGACCTGAGTCAAAACCTGCTGTTTGCAGCTGATTTTGTTGCCCTTCCAGGGCAGCTGTGGCCTCCCTCACATCTGTGGCAAATTCAAATTGATTTATTACTGATTTATTTTATTGATGAGTCAAAAAATGCAGCTATAAATGAAAAAGCATTTCAGTTAACACATTTTAATTTGAATTATGGTACAGATTCGCTTCCATATCCTAGTTAACTGAGTGAGAGAGTGAACAAGACAACAGTTCTTATTTAGTGGGGAAAAAGTTCCAGACTCTTTCT